>VXBC01001842.1:73084-93112 GCA_013399945.1 Ploceus nigricollis | reverse complement strand
TTTTTTTTTTTTTTTTTTTTTTTAAGTGTGTGTTGTTGTGGTGGTATCTTGCAGCGTGTGGTATCTCTCTGTAAGCTGCCCTTGAATCTACAAATCTGCCTTTGACTTGCCTCAGTTTTATCCATGGAACAGCTATAATTATAAGTGTCCATGAGGCTTTAAAGAGATAACACAAGATTTTAGATCTGCTCGGGGCTGAGCAATAAATTAACCATGTGGCTGCCTTCTCAGGACAGTCACTTCTCAGGACAGCGATGGAGTCTGAACTTCATTCTCTAAGACTGCTTGAAAATGTCTCCTCTCTGTTGCATGTAACTGGGTTTGGCTTTCCCCCCCCCTTTTAAACTGTCTAGTTGTCCAAAAGCAATTTGAAATAAATCTCTATATAATAACAGTAAATGAATCATAAATTGGGGTGGAAGTCCTGCTAACTGAGTTATTAGATGAAGCTAAAAGCTTGAGTTTTTTAACAGAGACAAAAAAGGATAGGATGCTAATAAAATTGGGGGAAGCTAATGCTCTTTAAATAAGAGTTTCCATGAAGCTCTTTGAGAGGTATGTCTATGACTTCCTAACTGCTTTTAAAAAAAGTTTCATTAATGAGGAAAGTTAATCTGCTTTGCTTTCCCTGTTGATGATCTTTCAGTAGCAGCTTGAAAGCTTTCAGAAAATGGTTTTACATTCCTTTACCAAAGAAGTTTTTCAAGTCAGTAAAAAATACTTTCCTACCACTGAGCAGGTGGTGGCTGCACGAAAAAAAATTATGAAAGAAAGGAACATGTGGGAAAAAGATGGAATAGTGCCCTTGAGTATATTTTGACTGTATTCCCTTTCTTCATTCAGGAACAATTGATGACAGAGATGGCAATAGAAGAATGAGGACTTGTGTTATATGCTTGAACAGAGCATTCTCCATATAGATCTAAAACCTTCAGAACTGTAGCTTTTATTTGGATGAAAAAATCTTTATAAAAGGAATAATATTTAGAGGTTTTTAAGAAACCTTAGTAACTAGGACAGATTGGGAAAAATGAACTGAGGAAAACAATATTTTTTTTATGTTAAAGGGAATTTTCTTTACTTAAAATGACAGAAAATTTTGGAAAGCAAAAACTGAAATACCCGAGTTTACTGATTTTGCTTAGTAGTAGATATAACCAGAACGTTAGAGGAGAAAAGTAAGAAAAATCTAAGGCCACTTAAAATTTTCGAGAAATTTTTGGAGGTCTGAATTGATACAAATATCAGTTTAATGAATTTTAAGCAGAAAATGATTAAAAGTGAAAGTTAAAGGGGGGAGGGGGGCAATTCTAAGAAATTAAAAAATGCATTTTAAAGTTTAAGAATACAGATTTTTTTTTTTAAGTGAAATAATGTAGATTTAAAGCAATTAGAAGGGAAGAAAAACATTGTAAAATATTTTTTGAATTGCATTAATGTGGAGCAGAGGCAAATTGCAGAGGCCTTTCCTTGTCTCTCTCTTCTCTCAAGTGCACATTCATCCCAGAGTGCCCTTCCCTCTGCCCCTGCCACACTCTACTGCATTCCCTGTCTATATGTATGGATTTGCTGCTTAAAGTGAGCTATGGCCCTTTCACATCAATAGATGGAATAATATGAGCACATTTAAGAATTAATGGATGTCAGTCATAAATCAGTGGGAGTTATGTGTGTATAATTTACTCCTGAAAGGTTTGATTCTATGTGCCATGGAGTAATAATTGCAGAGATTGTAAATAATGGAATGCACTGGGAAATTGTACCAAGGTTTAACTATTACATCACTGACACAAAACACTAGGAAATACTAATTTTCAGGATGTTGAAGCTAAAAAGTTAAGTCTACGTGCACTTTTTTGTTACAGAGATCTAGGTACAGATTTTTGGTAGAGATCTAGGTGCTTTGTGACTTAGATTAGAAAAATATATTTTTCTAATCAATTTCCATAATTGGAGTGTTAAATAAGATGCTTTTGTGAAAAGGAGTAAGGAGGTTGGCACAGCTGGATGCTGGATACCAGGTTCATGGACAGGGAGCTCAAGCATTTAGGCCATGAAAGCCTGTTGGGTCTTACAAGGAAAATAAACACAAACAAATATAAAAAATGGGCCCCCAAATATATCTTTATAATGAGCTCCTCAAACGCCACCTCTGATACAGTCCCTGCAAAGAAGATTAAAACCTTTGCATTTACTTTCTTAGTAAATGACCAATTTTCCTTTCTCTGGAGGACATTCAAGTGTTACTGAGCTGAGTTTTGTTATGGAGCTGAAAGCTGACTGGGAAGTGTAGTCACCAGGAGGAAAATGGAACAGCAATGCCAGATATAATGTGGTATTGACAAAAAGCCTGGACTTGGCTCACAGCACACACTTCCCTGGGTTTATTTCAGTGAAGCTATTCTCACTCAGTGTAGCCTCCACAACCCACTTTTTTTTTAAACTCCATACACCAGAGTTGAATTTATCAAGAGTCACTTTGGGTTATTGCACAAGAGATCTTAATGTCCTTTTCCCTATGCCTTTCTACACCAGTCTGTGAACAAGGTCTCTTATACTCTCACTGCCAATTGTTGTTGAGTTTCCTTTTCCATAAAAACTTTTTTTTTTTTTTGAATGGACATTTATTTTCACTTAAGTCTTCTATTTGGATGTCTTTGCTGAACTTTCTCTTCACCCTTTGTTATCGTGCATTCCATTCTCTTGATGGTCTTCTCATTTGTAGCCTATCACTTCATTTTATTTCCTTTCAGCCTCCTGTTCATGTTGAGTAATGTGTTTTTGCTCTGTCTCTATAAGAAGAGGGTGTATGAGACTTTGTTTATGTGAAAATGAAATCCTTAGCTCAACTACCTCCATCTATCTCTGATTTCTTCTTCATTATCAAAGTACAGTGGCAAGTAATTCCTCAAATATGATAGTCAGCCTCTGGAGAGCAAGAGCATGGTGCAAGCCATGTTTTTTATATTAGAACCAGTCCCCTTAATCCCTTACTTATATCAACCTTTTTAAGGAAATTAATTTCACATGATTATGCTAATATTTTCTTAATGAATTAGAAAAGAAACCTGTGCAGAACATTAATGAATCATTTTAACCATCCCTGCTGTGAGATTTCAAGATCATTCTTTCTGTAAAAATGTATGAATATTAATATCCACCCTGGTAATTGGTACAAAGTTAATTACTGTAATTCTGCTGTAGTAGAAAAAATAAATCTATGTAGTATGCAGTAATAGCTAGTTATTAAGATGGAAATCTTGTAGATAAAATACTGACCCATATATATGAAGTGAGGTTAAAAAACAATTTTGGTGTAATAATAAAATATTTTAAAGAAAATATAATTTGGCTATTAATTTTATTCAGTTCATGCGAAAAAATAGCCCATGTAATTTAGCCACTGTCTTTATTTCAGTGGGATTTGCCTCAGATTTGAAATCAATAGGATTGAGATCTGTTTCTTCTATTGTCTAGGGAAATAATGTGTACACATGACAGCATCTGACTGTGGAAATGAGAACTAGCAAATCTACATTATAAAATTTAAATACAGGTTTGTTATTGTTTGGGTCTAGATAGGAGATCTTAAATTGCCAGTGTTTCTGGAAAAATTGAGTAGTCAATGCCTTCTAATGACACTGAAGCAGTTTCTGACATAGCACTCCTATAAATGTGTACTTTAATTGATTGCTGATTTTTCTGTGCTGCCTAGAACAAGGATGGCTTCTCATCTCAGTGGAACTCCAGCCCAAGTGGTCATTTCTGGCTTCTATGCTATAGAAATTCACCCCCCTTTCCTGGTGTGGGCAGGGGAGAAGCTGTTATCCTGATATCCAAATTCTGTCAGCAGCTTTAGGGCAGAGCCATGAAACTCCACTCACCTGCTCTGTTTCTGTACCTGCTTTTTGGTTTCATGAGTTTCAGGTGCACCTTCACTGCCCTTGTGAAAAATTGTACTTTTAAGGATATTTTAAAGAGTGTTTTTATCTCACATGGAAAGAAATGTGGACCACTTCTACAACTGACATTATAAACCTTAGTGTCATTGTTCAGATTGCTGTTCTTAGGTGTATTATTATTTGATATAATCTTTGTGTATCTCACAAAAAACTTGATCCTTACAGCGATATAACTCTACGCTCATTTCATTTTGCTTCCAGGTAATAAGGTAATCTCCTTCTGGTGAAACAGGAGCAACATGCAGTCATACACACAATCAGAAATCATCTACAAAATTGTTACCCAGGCTTGTAAGAGGTTCATTTTTCCCCTAATGTTTATTATGCTGCTGTCTAACTTAATATTGGTGCAGATCTTCAGTGGGAGTTTCTGTCTTGAGAATGCATTAGATATGTAATTATTAACCAGTCCAAATTTATAAAGATGCTTCCTTTTCATCTAAAGATTGTGTATTATCTGCTCCCACTATGGTAATACTTAGCCTTCTTTTACTGAAGGCTTTTTTATTATGCCAAGTCTATAATTTTCACATTACTGTAATTGAATTTCACATTTCTGTAATTGAAAAGGAATAATCCTTTATTAATTTTCTGTTATGGAAAAATCAACACATAAGAAAATCAACACAAAAGAATATGAATACCAAGAGGGAAATAAAAGCTTTCTAAAAGCTCTATTCAGCATACTGAGAATAAATTGGAATAATATCCCCTAAGCAACTTAATATCGAATTGTCAGGTAGTAATAAAATGGTGGCTTAAGTGATTTAAAAATGTCATTTAGTAAAGATTTTTTTTTGCTATATATTTACCACAGAAATAAAGTGGACAAATGCTATTTTCCTTCATGTGAGGAAAATATCTGGCTGAGTGCTAGAAATACGAATTAATGGAAATGTCTTTTTTTCTCACAGTGATTGTGTGCTATCTTCTAATACTGCACTTTTTGTACTGTGTGTGTTTTCTTTTTTTGACCATCATTTACTTGTAAAGGGTTTTAGATCAGATTAATATAAAATCAGGAGAACCAATGGTGTACTTGAGAAAGAGTACCTGTACCTGAAAGTGAGTCACCCTGGCTTATCAGGGTAATGTCATGACTTTACCACTAAGAAGCCAACAAAGAGAAATGTGGAAATGGCTTTGATTCTCTAGCGCGAGTAGCCAAATATTAATTCCACGTGCCCTCTTAGAAGTGCAGACATTAATCCAAATCCAGAGGGGAATTTCAAAGTCACACCTCTGTTTTCATAGAACCCTATTTTAATTTGCCCCAGTGCTTGAGAAGGAAAGGGGAGAGGGCTCAGGTCCTCCTTAAAATTGAATTGCTGATGTTCACCAGTGCCCAAAGCAATCTTTTACATTTGTCCTGGGTTGACTATGTGATGCTTTTATCTCCAGTTGTCTGTTCTGTTTATGCTGAATAATAAGTTTTGCACCTTTAAGACTTGTCCCTGACAGTGGAGGGGGGAGAGAAGAAGTGCGCAGTTTGTTTTCAGGAACTGCACTCCCTCCTCCACATTCCTGCTCCTGGACTGTGCTGTCTGCAGCACGGACAGACAGCGGGACAGAGCTCTCCTTTGCTTTTAGTTAGTTTTAGCTAGCTGAGGCAAAGTTCCCTGGACTGTGGTTTTTCTGTTTCTTTGGACCTGTTCAAACCTGCTCTGGACTGAGCACCCAGTAGAGCACCGGCAGCTCGCACCTGTGGCCACCGGGCCCGGCCTGGGCCGCGGCATTTCCAGCGCCGGAGGGACTGATAAGAGACTGAGTGAGCCAGGCTGCAGCCCAGGGAGGGGACTTTGAGTTTGCCTCTCTTTGGGAGAGGCAAGAAATTTTATTGTTTAATATTGTTTAGGTTTTCTTGTTTAATAAATGGTTTTTTCCACTTTTCTCCAAGGAGGTATTTTTCCCGAACCAACTGGGTGGAGGGGCTGATAGAATCTGCTTCCTAGAGGAGCCCCTTTAGGGTTCTCTCCCAGATTTGCCCTGAACCAGGACAACATTCTTAGTGTATTTCCACACTGTGCTCTGATGGGGAACGGGCAGCCCCTGCCCAGTGGCACGGTGGGGTCACTGGTGCAGCCTGGGTGTCCCTGCATTTCCCTCCTGGTGCCCCTGGCCCTGCAGGGAGCTGGTGCCCCTGGGCTGGATTGCAGAGAAGGGTTGACTCTCCTTGGAACTCCTTGCCCCTCTTGCTGCTATCAGGGAGAGTGCAAAGCCTTCAGCATTTAATGCTCTCTTGAGTTGGTTTCTTTTGGGAAAACAACACCTATAAAAGCTGAATTTCACCCCTTCTCCATCCAATGTTTTGAATAACTTCAAGTAACAGGGAAGGTGAGTATGTAGACCGTAACATCAAAATGAAAGATAACAGGAAGGCTCTCTCTGGACTTTGGTCGAATACTTTTGGCTTCTATTTTAAAAAGACTTTTTTTTTTAAGGCTTTAGCTGAAATTACTCTACATTGAAGTTTCCACTTGGCTTTCATGGTGTGTATATGGAAAAAACTCAAAAGCTTCAGAATGTGAATTCCTCATGTGTGTTTTCTGTTGTGCCTCTGCTCATCTTCAACAATTTCAGCTGTCTTCCAGGCAAGCTGTGCATCCTTCTGCAGTTCTATTACTGTAACATTCTATTTGAACAGAATCTCAAAGTTCAGTTTTTCACACCATGAACTTTGTTTTGCCTTCCACAGGATTTCTGGCTCTTCAAAACAAAAAAAGTGTGTCTCATGGCAGATACTGCTCTTTTGTTCTGCAAGGAACAAAATATATGTTTTTCATGTGTGTCTGTATCAACAGACTTAGAGATGAATAAATTTTGAATTCTGAAGGCCAGACTGTGATCAGCCCAGCTTCATACAGCACACAATGCCAGCAATGATATTGCACCAGCTCTCACAGCCTTGTCCCTGGTAGGACATGGCCTCTTCCAAAAAAATCTGCTCATGGTTTAAATATTTTAAGAGGTGGAGAACCTACTATATATCTCTTGGAAATATTTTTCTGTAACTGCTCCAGTGGTTTAAAATCCATGCTGTATCTTCAGTCTGAATTCCAACTTTCAATCATTCTCTTGTGTTATGCTCTCTTGTAAGACAAGAAAAATGCTTGAAATTTTTCTTTTTCTCAACTGATTGGGTCTAAGTTGTTCATTCTTTACATGCCCTCATTGGGAAGCTCTTCCCATACTCCACTTGTGAATGAAACACTCGATTTCTCTCTAGCCTAGCTTCATGTGAAATTGTTGCCACTTTCCCAGAGTGATTGAACTTTGTCCCAAATTTCAGATTGCAAAAATCTAGGCACTTCTTAACGTTAATATCCCTTTTTAGGAACTATTGGTCCAATTGAAATATCAATATTTGAGTGTAATTGAGATACTGCCATTAAGTTTCATGCAAAGGTAGGGTGATTTCATGGTGAACCCCTGGGTCTGTGAAGAGCACAGAAAATATCAGATTGGAAGAGGACAAAGCAGCTTGTGCCTCTCTCTGACAATGAGGAGTGGGAGCTGTCTTCTGTTGGAGGAGGAAAAAAAAAGTCACCTTTTGCCACAAGGTCTTATTTGCAGATGTGCTCAGATTTCTTCCTCTTGGCTAGAACTGCTATTTGGGTTCTTAGTATTTTAGCTGTTACCATAACTTGAGCCTATGAAGATGTTTTATGTAGAGCTTAGCTTTTATGAAGAGCAAATCACTTAATTATGAAAATCACTTGTTTTGAGGTATGTGACAGAAATAAATCTTCCTGATTTTAGCAAACAATAATAAGTTAGCTGACAAAAAAGAAATTGACTTGGCTGAGGGAACTGTGAAATCTGGATTAAAAATCTTTCAAAGAATTCTAGGAGAAGGAAATGGAGCATCTGTTTAATGCAGTCATTAATCATCCAGCAGGAAGAAAAGCAGTTTAATGACATGAATTACATATTAATCACATACTTGTTCATTGAAAACAAAGATGAGAGGTAGCACAGGATAGAAGTAGAAATATGCATTTGAAATTTAAGATGACTTTGCCTTGGTTACATTCCTGTAACCCTGGAAGATACTTCCTATGAGAGTGTGGAAACACAGCAAGATCAAGATTAGCAAATATACACCATTGAATTCGAAAACTAAAATATGTTTTAAAATGGAAAGAGAATTCTGGACTGTTAATTTTAATTTAAATGTTCAAGTACATGATTCAGAGTTTATTTTTATGGCTGGATGCATTGTTTTCAAGTTAGACAATGTTGAGTGTACAATACTGAAGAGATCCAATAAAAGAGTAGAGTTGGTACAACATAAATTTTAACATTAACAGCAGAGCAGGGAGTGTGCAACTACAAAGTGAAAGGTTTGCTGGCAGCTTATAAGTCCAATTAATTACTCTATGAAAAATTGTCAATATTTTTGAGTTATCCATTGGATATGGATATCTGAAATCTGTTCACAGGAAATTTGCAAACAGAAAAGGAGCTGAAATCCCATTGGTGCAATTTTCATTATAAGTGATTAATTTAATCCTGGTGTAGACAAATAACACAGGACACATAAAAGTGTTTTGAAATGAATGCAAGAAACAATGCAAAGGTCCAGCAAAGAGCAGCTGGTGCCAGGTTTCAGGATGGGGTGAGGCAGCTGAAATGAGGCCACACAGAGCCCCCACCTGACTTACAGCCACCATGAGTGTCTCACCGGGGGCAAGTTCTCATGGGTAAGACCAGACAGAAAATGCTTGGGGTGGCTTTTAAATTCAGAGTACCCTTTCCCTATCTCTTTGAAGATCAGACCATGAGCCATGGTCTGAACCATGCTAGCCATGTTAGCATCAGACCAGATGCTAACAGATGTTAGCAAAACCATCTCTGGCTATGTGTCCTTCTGTGCAGAACATCAGAAGTGGAGCACAAGGCCATGTGATGATTTGATTTGTGTAAACTGTGGTTTGTCTTGATGTCAGACAGGTGTGTTTTGATTGTGTCAAGATAATTCTCCTTTTTAACTTAAACTGTGGTTGTATCCAGCACATCACAGCCACATGTTGGTAGTTTGTCTGTGAAGCACAGTGTTATAAAAAATTGTCCCTCTGTCTGCTTTGGACATGTCTGCTCTGGGGCTCAGACAGACTTATCAAAAAAACTCAATGACATTGTCCCAAAACCAGAACAAAAACCCTAAAGGTGAGTGTGAATCTTAGAGGAAATCAAATACATATGTCTCAAACTCTCAAAAGAGAGGCAGGAACACGGAGCCAAGAGCTCTGGTAATAGGATCCATGGCAGAGCTAAGTAATCAACTGAGGCAAATGTTGTTGCAGCCTGTCAGCTCTTACAGAGATAGTTATGATTATTGCCTTGGATATTCCTGAGCACAGAGAATAAAATCAGACATAGGAATCTTTCCTGTCATGGAGATATGCTTTTCTTATGCTGAATTGACACTGGGGTTGCATATGCACAATAATATTCCTATTTCCTATTTCTTCCAGATACACAGGGGTTCTGTTTTGTGTGGAAATAGATGTTTCTCAATAGAATTGACTCTAAAAGACAAATAACATCTTCAGCTTAGATGAAAAGGGTAGCAAATGTCTTGTATAGCTTGTAAAGTCCTGTGGCTTGAAATATAATATAGTTGTACTTTTCTGTTAGTGGGCAGGACAAAGTGCATCTCTCTATGCAAAAAGACCTAGAGGTGAGAGCTTTTTACCAGGATTCATTTAAAAAGGGGGGGAAAAGCCCTGAGGAGGTCAAATGGGAAGCAACTTCCATGTGGCTGTGTTGGAGTATTTCAAGTCCTTAAAAATCTGTTCTATTTCAAAAGACATGTTCAAGAAAATGACATTATTTTGCCTACCAGAGTGGGTCATCCCATGCATCAAGGCAGGCTGAGGTGATGGATTTTGTGTTTGTAATGGATGCTTGGGAAGATCTTGGCCTGCGGTTCCCATTTCCCAGAAGAAAGCAGAGCCTCCAGAAGGGGATGACAAACACTAAATGAGAAATATCCATAGGAAGCAGTTTTCTCTGCCAGGAGAATACCAACCAGATATGTTTATCATAAGCTCTGCCTACTAGAGGATCTAGAAATTTTACTGTAAAAATTTAGCAAAAGGAAGATAAACCTGATACTGTGAATATTTGAAAATACCAGTAAATAGGCAGTGAGAGGGTTTATATATGCTGACTTGAAACTAGATATATTAAATAATACTAGTTTGTATTAGGTTTGGAAATGTTTGTAACACTACTGCGTCATTATTATAAATATTCTTGGCTTCATTTTTTCCTCTTCCCTCTGTCTTATTATCAAAATGCAGCTAACAGTATTGGTCAACAGTCAGACAATTGCATCTTCAATTTTTCTTGCTTTGGTTGTATTCAAAATTTTTATTCTTTCTCTCTATGTGTTATAATGACCAGTCCTAACAGTTTGTCCTTTTTTCCTTCTTAAGAATAGAGACTCTTAACGGAGCATGATAAGGGCCAAGAAAATCCTGAACCAGCAGAAATTGGTGGAGTTACTTTTAAAGCCAATGGAGTTCTGCCAGCTGACACCATCTGATGATCTGACTTTGTTTCTTTTAACCTCTATTTTTTTTTTTACTGTTTAAATAAATCTTTCATGTTAGGCTAGCTCAGCATTTTCATTTTCCCTCAATAAGAAATAATCTTTTAAAGGATCCTTTAGATCCTTTAAATAGCTTTCACATTTTTGTTCTTTAGAGGCTGTGAGGTTTTGATGTCAGATGGTGCCAAGCCAGGAGCATCCCGTGTGTCCAGGATGCCGAGTACGAGAGATGTGCTTCTCTCCTACTGTTAAAAACACAGTAACTCCTACAAAACTGCAACAGGATGTTTCTCTGCCCATTGTTACATGGTCTCCCACGACCTTTCAAACCCTTTTTGGGTAGGGTATGAGCAGATTGGTTGTTTGCTTCTAAGTTAATTTGCACTGAACTGCGTTCTCCTTCTTTGATGCATTTTCTGAGGCACTTAGAATCTCTTTGCTCTCAGCATTTCAGCCATGGTGTTCAGTGGTTTGTGCAGATTTGGGATGAGCTCCTCAGCAGTGAGGTTTATGCCTTCCTACCTCTTCTTGTTGTGACCGCTTTAATTTTTCCTTGGTAACTTCAGTCAAACTTGGTTTCATATTTATAGAATAGCCAAGGTCCTAGAACTAGCTACAGTGGAACTAACACAAATCCTCCTGATCCAGGTGGAGCCATAGTGCAGTGTATGCACCACGCTTAAACTCAAGGGTTTCCTAGATTAGATAATTGTCTTTCCAAGTTCTGTTAGTCAGAAAAGAGACAAAGTCTTTTTGGAATGCATTTCAGAGTAAAAGCTTAAAACATCCCTTATCCATGCCCTGTGCAGAAGCCTGTTTTTCTCCATTGGATGTATGTGAGGAATAGGAAGAGCAGCTTTCTTGTGCAGGTTGTGTGAGTTCTCTGCCTGACTCAGAGAAAATGGGTTCGTAGGAAAGATATTTTCTATAATATATTTTTTCCTCTTAAATCTTGGCTGAAGAACCATCCATTGCACCGATGATGAGAGTATATTTCAGACTATTGATTCTCATGTCCCAGTTACACTGTCCATTTTCCTGAGAGCCAGCCTGAATGTTTTCCTTCTGTGGCTCGAGCTGTTGCTTCCATGTAATCCGTAATGAAGATGTAGAGCACACTCCTGCAATGCTTTATCTTACAGTGGCCTGGTATCAGTGCTATTTATCACCCATGATTAGTCCTTTTCCAAAACACTGTGAGCAAGCAGCTCTTCCCCATCAACTTTTTATAGATGCATATTTCTCTGAAGTCATTTCTCTGTTTGCAGTTTTTGGTGAACTGTGTAGTTTATTTTTGATCACTTCTCTAATATGTGAATTTTCTGGTTTTTCTCCTCTTCAGCCTTTCATGCTTAAAGTCCATGTGTGTTCATGCCAAATCTTTAGACTTTAGATGATGTGGTCTGTTAGGGTTTTTTTATTAATTTCTAGACTTTTCAAGTGATTCCTGTACTTAGCACAGTTCTTCTGAATTGCTAATGCATGAATTCCCGCTCTTGAGACATTGCCTGTCAAGAAAATTGTCCTAATTAACCTGGTGGTTCCCAATTTGCTAAGCAATCTTAAGTCTTAGAATCTCATCAAGTACCCTTTGGAAATCTGAATATGCTTATATTTCTACTTAATTTCTCTTATCTAAGGTGGTAGTAGTATAAAGCTTCAGCAGATTGGTTCATTAAGCATAACCTCCAGTGCTTTAATCCACTCTCAGATTCTGTATTTATCAGGAAGCTCCAACAGATGGAATATAGATACAGCACCAGCTCAGGACCTGGGAAACCTTAAATGACAGTTTCTTACTAAAACACGGAATGTTCTCTCATCTTTTGTCATTTAATTTCCTCATTGTATAAATTATCTCTTTGTAATTTGGGTTAAGAACATGTGTTCCTATTTTTATATTTGTTCTCCTCTGTTCCAATGACAAGGACTTTATTTTCTAAGGCATTTGAAAATGTCGGTAAAATAAAGTCTGTCAAGCAGATTAAGTGCTTTTCTCAATTTAGGTGTTTTCAGTTTTTTGTGTTACAATTTTTCCTATTCACTTAAATCATGCTCACAAAAAGTTATAGATATGCAGGAAAGATTCAGTGAACAGCCTATCTTGTCAGTCAAGCCCCCAAAGAAAAACCCAGAATTCTTATTGTTAACACTACAGAGATAACAAACAGATGGACTGAAAGGAGCAAAAATCCTAGAATTTGATGGCTGTGAGCAGTTTTTGCTTTCAAAGTACCCAATCATGTTTTCTGACATTGAAGTAGGATGTTTCCAGCTGCTTTTAAATGAATTCCAAAATAACCTTGGAGATAGACTTTTTCCTATGTGCTCAAGAGTTGTGTGGGTTTGGCTGTAATATCTGGTGTTCTGAAAGTAATGACCTTAACATCAGGGTTTCCAGTTAAGACTCAGTCTGTAACTCAGTTCCTTCTATTGAACAGAAGAAATCAATAATAATATGCTTCAAGACTTACGTGATATAGGCACAAAATACATTTCTATGCAATGCTGCATTTGGGTTTTCTCTGTGGGGATTATATTGGAAAACTAGACTGAAAATGTATTTGTTTCAGCAAGCAGGTCTCATAGACATTTGAACTATAGATCTGAATCCATTTTTCTGGTGAAGCTGAGACTTCCAGTGATGATTATCAAATCTGAAATGCAAAGAGCAAGTGCTGTGTTGGGTGCTTATTCACAGTGCATAGTAATTTTTCCTTGGTGAGTTATCTTGGGGTGTTTTACAATTCAGGACAGTATGTAAGAGCTTATAGCTTTTCTCATCAGCTACTCTTGCTGCTTATAAATTCTATGTAGGCTGCCTAATCATAGGAAGATACCTTTATTAAAACAAGCTACTAGGTAAATGAAGTTTTCCAGTTCTAATCAGAAATACATGTGTCATTAAACACACTGAGCACCTTGCAGCTGTCTGTTGGTGCATTCTGTGTAATTTTGACTTGTGATAACAGAAACTTTCTGGTATGAACAATCAGGCTAAACTATGCAATATCATGGTAATAAAGGACGTATTTTTTTAAACTCTGCTCTTGGATCTGGATTCTGCCTTTAAAACCAGTCCCTGAGGTGTTTTCTGGGCTCTGCTGGGTGATGTGACTGTGGTGAAAGTATTAATCTAGGAAGACCATGCTTGTTTTCTGTAGGAGTTACCTGGAAAGTGCTGTGTCCACTTTCAACTGCTGTGTCTGTTATCTGGGTCTCAGACCTGATGACTGTTTTGTACAACTCTCTGAAGTTTGGAGTTTTGATCCTTGTGGCTCTCTTCCAACTCAGGATATTCTATGATTCCATGACTGATTCCATTTTGCTTCAAGTGCTTCAATGTTAGAGACTGCACACCTTGTAGGAGTTGGCTTGTTTTCTGAAACTGTTCCCATCTTGAGACGATAATGTAAGGAAATAAAGAATCCATTTGTTTTCATGCCTTTAATTTGGACTATGTCAGATCTCTAAATTAAGATTGTGCCATGTTCTTCTACCTTTTGTTTGCATCAAGCATTGTATTTTGTGGTCACTTGTCTCAAAATAAATTCAGGCTTTGATGCCAGGATTAAACCTTTGCTTTAGCTGAGGAGGTGGCAGTATATAGAGCTAAATAATATTGTTGATTTCAATGTCTGTGCTCGAGTGGAACTTGAAGTAACTCACACAAATTTTACACTACAAGGCGTGAGTAACTGTTGTGTGGTTCTCAAACCAAAGCCCTGTGTTAGAAGCTTTCTCCTGCATAATGTGGGTAGGTGCTGGAGGAGATGCCCATCCTGCTCCCCAGCTGCATTTGCTACATCTGTGCCTCTTTTGGGAAGCTGCTGCTGGAAACTGCTGCATATTCAACCCAGGGACTCCACAGTAATCAGTAACCATAAAACAAGTAATGATGTCTTTAATATACACTTCCACCTCTATCACCCATTCTGCCCTGAAGCAGATTATAAAACAGGATTTTTAGCATTTCAGTGATGCTGCAAACTGTCCCATCTGGCTTCACTAATGCTAATTATATGAAATTTCTTCCCACTGGTGAGTTTCCAATTCCTTTTCCTTTGTTTTGCAGATTCCTGTCATTAATACAGTGATAACTGAAGCGTTTCTTGACTTTCTTTTCTAATTCAGCTGAACTCTCATGAAATCTTGGCCTTTTCTTTTAATTTTTAACTTTATTAGCTTGCCTTTGTACTGTTCAAAAATGCCCTTGGTTCTTCAGTTACTCCCCAATAGAGATTAACCCCTCTTCTTGTTTTTAAGGGCCCATCAATCCTTTCCTTTGTCTGAAAAATGGGCTGATATTCCACAGTCAAAAATTCCAGCTTTTAGTCTCAGAAATCTCATAAAGTTTCATATGAATGTAGTGCAGACAGAGAAAAAGCAAAATTATGTTTTTTTCGCAATGTCCTGTGTGGACCCCCTTGTGCAGCTGATGCAGTATTGAGGTCTGTGACATTGATAATCCAGGTGTTTTATCTTAGAGATTAATGAGAACTGTCCCTAAGTCCTGCTCAAGTCCATTTAAACAAATTAATATAAAGACTGTGTAAAAAATAATGATAAAAATATTAGTCTGCATCACACATACTCATGATGGTTCAAAACTAGTATTTATTTTCCCTATGATTGCACTCTGCTACAGGTCAGCAAGTCTGGTCTGTCTCTGTAGTTGTAATTTTACTTGCTGACTCTTTTATTAAAGAGTAATAGAACTCTTGATGGCACAGGTTATTTTCATAAATAAGCAATAATGGAGAGTGTATCAGAAATACAAGATAAAAACAAGCACCAATGTAAGTTATGGGTGGCAGTAAATAAATAGCCTGGCATTATAAATGTTGAATTTCTTTAGAGTATAAATGTCATACTCTCTGCAGACATAAGTGTTCAAATCTGACTGAATGCAGTAGGAGTGGCACAGAAATATTTCAGACCCAGGGAGGGACCTTCTGGAAGGATTTTTGAAAAGTTCTGGTGAACAATTTATGGGCTGTGGCTACATGTAAATTTTGAGTGACCTGATTAAAGAGATGTATATTCCAGTGCAGATTGAAAATGCACTTAATGAGCCATGTCCTGAGATTTTATTTTATTTATTTTGTTAAAAGAGGTTTGAGTCAGCAGTTCTCATACAGAATGAGCCTTGCCCAAATACCAGGGCAGGTTTGACATGTCTCTGGCTGAACTCTGTGGCCACAGCTCACAGCCACCTCTGGTGACTGTGCCACATCTCATAAATCAGGTGTGGGGAGGACAGAGCAGGGCTGAAATACCCAGTCATACCCTGATAAATCTTCACTCTCTCAAGGATGATGTCTACTCACTTCCAGGGCAACCTCCAGATTTATACTGCTCTATGTTGAGATTAGCAGCTTGATTTTTCTTTATTTGCTTGGTGTGCTGAAGGAAGCAGGCTGAAGGGGGCAAAAAGAGGGAAAAGTAGCAGATCTTGGTTCCCTGCTGCACATTTAGCCAACAAGGAAATCACATCAGCTTGTCTTGAATACTTAAAACACTGCATTTTTCAGATTTGTGGATGCCATAAACCATGCCATGTATTAACAAGAGAGTAAGAAACTCAAATTTTAGTGAAGAATCTTTTAGTAATTATAGTAACTTTATTATTATTATTGTTATAAAATGAAGTATTGGTATTTTTCTATTTCAGACTTCCATTTTCAATTTTTCTCCCCTCCCCAAAGTAATATTTGGGATTTTTTGTTATTAGGAACTAGGACATTGTTTTAAAATGCAGCAGCAATGAAATATTTTTTTTGTCTTGGTCAGTCCGTTTGAAATAGATTTGCTCTGCCAATTTACTGAAAACAGGCAAAGATAAGCAAATGGGGAAAAAACTATTTCTGGGGGACACTCCAAATTTAAATCAACACTGTTAATGTAAAAAATCCCAAAGGTTCAATACTAAGGAGAGAAATTTCTAATATATGTAACAGGAATTTTGGTCACATGGCCTGTCTCATTAAAGCCATTGAAGTGGAACCTCTCCTCAGAGGAAGGCTGCTCAAGTGTGTAATTGTTTGCAGGGCAAACTCTGAGTCTGTAGCACACTGGATTTTGTTAGTGTACTGTAAAAAAGCATGAGTAGGAGGATACAATAATTCTGTAATTAGAATTACATCAGGCATAATGTTTTTTCATTAGACAGTACATTGGCTGGTTATAATAATGATTTGGAAGTCTGTGTTCCCAAGCTGCCTAATGGGTGTCTTCTAGCCTTGAACACAAAAGGGATCAAATATTCACTCCTAGGCATGACTTAAGCTGTTGCATCAATTTTTTACAGTAATTAACATTTAATATAATTTTCACCTCTGATCAGCCTCCTTCTCATTTAAATCAAAACTTGTCTGGTTCCCACTTATCAGCAAACAGATTAGCAGATGATTCGATTCACTTTAGAAATTTAAATCTGATAAGTATTGGCCCTGAATCAAAGTAGCAAATGAACTTTGGAATTTATAACTGTGAGCATAATTAATTATCTAAAGAGAAAACTTGTTTATAGACAATTGATCAAGCACAAGGAAGATCTCTAGTGTGTCTTTAAAAATAAATAGTATTATCTTATGTGTGTGTACTTGTAATGTTGAGTTCAGCCCTTGGACACAAGAATTGCAGATGTGGGGCTGTAGCTTTTCTTTTTGTTGCTGATGTTGATCTTCTGCCCAGGAAACAGCCTATTCTGTACTAGATGTAATATATTGTCTTAACCCTCTTGTTTAGCTCATGAATTCATCTTCCATTTTAGTTTTTCTAAGAGACTTTCAAACAAAAGTTCTTGATGCAGTCTTTCCTGTCTACAAGCTCTAGGTTAGTACTTTTGTGCTGATGATCTGTAAGGATCAAAGGAAAAAAAAAAAAGAGGATTTTAATTTTGCCTGGGTTTATTATTTAAATTGCTGAGCGAAAAAAAAAAAAAATTAGGACCTCTTTTCAAGAGAAATGGGCCAGGAACATATATGATTTGAAATGTCCCAAAAGTGTCTCTAAAGGATGAAAGAGGCAAAAGGAATGAAGGAGCCAGGCAGGATGTTATTGAAACAGCAGAGAAGGGGAGTTAATTCTAAATACAAAATGATATCTTTTCCACTAGCTATTAAACTTTTAAATTAACTTAGTGATACTGATTGATAAATTACTGGATGGTATGGATGTAAATGAAGCAAGTAGAAATTATCTATTTGTCTTAGTCCCAACTAGAAAATAGATCCTCATGTTAGACAACTTTCTCCCCAAAATCTGGATAATGTGCAGAAAAACATGATTTACTCACAACCAGATCTGTTTAGTGTTACCCTTCACAATTGTTTCTCTCAAAGCTGAAGCTGTCTGGGAGTGACAGATGGAAATATCTGTCCATGGAAACATGAACAGAATTCTTGCTTTACCCTGGTACCAGGAAGAGTGGTGGGATGGTTATAACAGGAGCAGGAAGGAGCTGCTCACCTGACCATGGAAATCTGCCTTTTATCCACTGCAGCACTGCTGCTGTGTGCACTGAGTGCACAATGCCCCAGGTTTTGCATTGTATTCCAGGAATAAAGCAATGGTTCCTGCTTCAGTGAGTCTGTGAAATTGCATGCTATTAACATAATATTAATTACAGTAAATTGTGTTTTTTCTGTGTCTTCTCTTCTCACCCTCGGCTGAATTTCCATAATGCTGTAATTGTTTGATGATGCCAGTAAAGATTGGGTGTCTCAGGGGTAAGGTCCATGAAATCTTATTTTCTACTGTAGTCCATTAAGAAGATGCTGATATTAACCTGAAGTCAGTGTACAGACCATGAATTTGTTCAAGCACACTTGTTTGTACACATAACTCTTTGTCCATAGAAGCCTTCTTCTCACAGTGGCTCATCTTTACCAGATCTTGAATGTAAGCACATTGCATCAAAACCAAGTAAGAGCATAGTGTGTGCATGTCTTAAGCTTTTTGGAAAAAATGTTACTCATTTTATGATTCCTAAAGTAAGTTAGGAAGATGCAAAATGCAATTGTAGCTGCGAATCAAAATAGCTTTCAATTTATTTAATTAGTGATGACAGTACAAAATAGTCAGCTTTGCATTGATTGCATTGAAAATATGAGAAAGGAAATGAAAATAATGGCTGCACTGTGGGGATTTTTTTTGGGTGGGTTTTTTTTGCTATTTTTTTGTGAAACTTTTTGCAATTCATTTTTCTAGCAAAATGGAAAACTAAGCAGTTCTATTCCTTCTGCTGGAAGCAATGCATTGCACAAAGCAGGTTCTGTTTCCTCATTCCCTCAGCCTCTTGACTAACAACAATTAGAATTTTAAAATGTTGTTGGCTCCCATGGTCTTTGATTCAGTGCTTTTTGTCAAATCCCACCCAACAGAAGCAGAATTGTTTCATGTGCCTAAAAGTATTGGTACAAATTCACTCTTGGTGCAAATTACTTGACTGAAGACCCCTAAAATAAGGGATGAGCTTGGCTCAGTTCTCTTGATTGCAGTGAATCTGCACAACTCAAAAGACTCTGTTTCGATTTGTCCATGCTACCTCCTATTTCTATATAAACATTTTATTCTGTTTATGCTCTGTCCAGGGAGGTGGTAAATGGTGTAGAATCAGCATAAACAATGAAAAAGAAGCACATCACACTGCTCTGGCTACCAGGTGGCATCACCTGTTTCACTAGGTAACAGAAAGGCTGAAAGAGGTTTTGAAAGCAACTTCTGACAGCTACTTGCTTCAAATGTTGTATTGCTGACTTAGTTGTTGCTGAAATTGTGGTTCCTGGTCCATTTTGTCAGTAATGCTTCTGTGACTATTAATAGCATCATCAATTTATGAGGGAATCACAACCTTGAGCATGCTAAATTCAGAATAAAATCTTACAATGGTATTTTCTGTGTGTCTGTTCAGGTCACTTGGCAGCCCTTGATTTTATCAATCAGCCTGACTCTTTAAAGTACTTTTGCAGTTTAGTTGAGTGATTTTACTTAGCTTTACAAGACCTGTCTCAGAAGAAAAATTAGTAATGTCTTTCATAAAGGATAGTTTCATCAGAAATTGTATGGCACCTTCTTGGAACTGATTTTGCCCTTCTTTATGATGACCAAATACATTCACTGTAATGTATCTTGGTTGAGTTTTTTACTTCACTTTTCATTACTTTTTGTTTGATTTCTGTTTTACTCTGGATACAAAGGGTGGAAGTTAAAATACTATTTTTTAAAAAAAGCACTGTGATGTCAGGAATGCTGTTTCTAAGCCCATGGTAATCTTAAGGATGGATGTGGCCACAGGTTTGGCCTGCCTGGGTAGGGAACTGCTCTAAGAATGGCCTTTTTTACCCCCTTGTGTGATTCAAAATCCCTCCTGGTGAATTGGTTAAAAAAAACACTGTGTAATTTGACTCAACTAAATAAGTGTATCTTTCATGGAACTACTATGCAAATTACTTGTAGAGCAGAGGGAAAGCATGAACTGGCTAATATATTTATATATATATA
>VXBC01001842.1:0-72573 GCA_013399945.1 Ploceus nigricollis | reverse complement strand
GCCCTGCTACATTTGTGACTGAAGCTTTACAAAGCCTTTCTTTTGACGTCAGTTAGTTTATGACAAAAAAACTCCCTAATTTTTCCATTTACAAATGTCCTGTCTTAGCAGTTACAATGTACCCATGTGAATTTTTGTGCCTTTAGGACTTGACTCAAATTCATTCCTAAGGGTAGCTTTCATATTGACCTCTTAAGAAATGGAATTCAAATTTTACACCAATGGAACTGATGTAATCAGGGAACTGGAGGAGCTTTACTGTCCTGGGGCACTGTCAGATTGCTGTGGGGTATCTGCTGCTACTCCTTAATAAACAAGAGATCCAGAAGAACTGAAGGTGGCAGATACACAGATCTGAAAACAATTTTGAGGCATGGATTTGCAATTGGAAGGACCCAAAAGGAAATTATTAAGTTACAGATGAAGGACCAACAATAGCAAGTAATTTCTTTCCCTAGGAAAACTGATAATTAAATTGTTAAGCTTACTCTGCCACAAAGTCTTCTGAAAGTCAAAATTAGTTATGTTTAAGAAGAGGTCTGCATAAATGCATGAGGGATAAGTCCATTAATGGTTATTTAAAATCAGGAGTCTTATTTACATTTCTAATTCAGCAAATCAATTAACTGGTTCTTGGCAGAGGAGAGGAGGGGATGCTGGTATTATTTCTGCTCTCCTGCTTGTTATAGACTCGTGGAATGGTTTGGTTGAGAAGGGAATCTTACAGATCATCTTGTTCCTTGCCCCCTGCCATGGGTTGAGGACACCTTCCACTAGAGCAGAGGTTGCTCAGGGCCCCATCCAGCCTGACCTTGGACTCTTTCCTTAAGCAGTTTGTGTTTGTTCCTTGTCAAAAGCAGGATTATGGGTTCTGCTCACTTTGGTTGTATTCAGGACAGCAGTCCTTAGTGTCCCACGTGGCAAGAGCACCAACCCTCCCTGGGTTTGCCCAGCCCCCTGTTAGGGAGCCTAACTTGCACCAGCCTTCACTGGCTTGTCATTTTTTTAGCCTAGTTTCTTGAGGTCCAGCAAGACCCTCTCTGTGTGCCCCTGCTCCACCGTGGCACTCTGGCTCCAGTGTCCCTGGTCACCCTGATCTCAGCATTTCTTTCCAACCCAGTTCTCATCTTTGCACTCCAGGTAGTTGTATTACATTCCCCATTTTTCCATTGTCCTTCATGCACCGAAAATAAAGCCACTCAGTCTGATCTTGCAGACAAACAGCTGACTTGATTTATTGACACTTCAGAAGTGATTTGACCATGGCAGAAGAAGGAAAAAAAATCTTGGCTCATTCCAGAGTGATGCTGAAACATGCAAACTGTTTGTCATGTTTAAAACCGAACAGTGCTCCTTCTGCTTTAATTTGTGCATGCAATTGGCTAACAACAATAATAATAATAATTGAAAAGGTAGATTTGTTTTGTGTTTTAATGTGTATGAACAATTAATAGCCATGAAATATTGATCCTGATCTCATAAATTCTTCTCTGCGTTCAAAAATAGGAGTAACATGGGCACAAAAATTATCTTTGAGGAGAGTCAGTCAGGGTGAAATTAATGATTGATTTAAAAATAAAGCAGCTTTATCTCCTGTGGGACATGTCAGCCCAGCTTGGTAGGAGCTGGTAGCAGAAGGAATAGACAGGAGGAGGAAAGGCAGCCCCAGCTGATGTGCATGGTTTCTCAGGGGAAGCAGGCTGGCTTGGATTTCTTGGGAACTCAAAGAAAGTGTTGGCAGGGGGCAGTTACCTGTTCTGTGAGAGCTGGAGACATCTCTGGTGCAGGATGAGTGGTGGGATCCCTGTCCTGGAGTCAGCAGGGGCTCCCTGCTGGGCCTGGGAGGGCCATATCAAATTGGACAAGGAAAAGTGTTTGTGTAGCTCAAGAAGGTACAGATAAAGGCATCCAAGGGGAAAAGAGAACTCAGGAAAGGTGGATCACTTTGTTGAACTCTCCAGAGGTGGATTGGTGGGCCCAGGGTGAGACAGAGGCATTGAAGTGTCTTCTATTAACTTCTCCATGGTGGGAACAAGGAGGGACTGCAGAAGGAGTCGTCAGAAATATGTATATTATTGTATATTTTTTATATTATATATATATTTATAGGGGAGTGTCAGCAGCTAAAAGCAACAGACATAGAAGTGCTTCTGTTGAGAGTTTTGAGAATTATGTGTGTGAAAGAACGCTTTTAGTGTTTTGCAGCTCTGCTAAGCAAATTTTCCAAATGAGATGTTTTGATTCTTATTGTCACATATTAACTTCAGGGATTTTAGTGTTCTTCTTTTCAAGGCTAGAAAACCAGAAAAATCTATCAATAATGTCTAGAAAGTGCTTCTGACTGAATATTTTGCAGTAGTATTTTTTAAAATAAATTATAATTATAACCTTTATGTGTATCCACCTTTATAGTCAACATACATCTCTTCATACATTAATTACTTGGAGTCCAGATTTGCCTCTTAATGCAGTAATGGCAATTCCAAAATATTAGTTGAAAGTCTACTTCTAATGGTGTCTCAGATGGTGGAACAAAGAAATAAAATTACTCCATTTTAATGTCAGGAGCTAATGTATGCTTTTAATCCAGCTTCACCCAATATTAAAAGCACTTTGTTTTTAATAAACTTGAGGGTGAATGAGAAATCATTTTGCTACTGTGACTAATATGGAAATGGGTTTCTGTCCTATGAAATGTATAGTCTATGTAGAAAGGAAAATGAATTTCCAACTTGGAAACAGCTTTATTGATGTTTTTAAATGAAGTGAGAATGGCACAGTTCCTTAAATTGAATGTGGAGAAACAAAGATGCACTATTAGTTTTATAAGTCATTTCATTGTCAGTAACCTAATAATTACAGTAAATTGTATATGTAACAATAATCCCTGAGTGTTACTCATTACAAGCAGATAGTCAATGATGTGATAAGGCAAAAGTGCAAGGTGATAAGGAAGGTGGTTAATTACAGTAATGGCTGATTTTCCATGAAGCATGGGATTGCAATTTATTTGCTCTGCAGCAATTAGAATAGCAATAACTCTGCAAATGCTGACTGCATCCAATGGCTCTTTCCCTAATGGAAAGCAACTGCTATGCACTAATCCAGAATGTTACACTGGAATATCTGGAATAAAACTTATCTTGAAACCATCAATGTGTATTAATAAATAAAACCCATCCATTATCAAGAATGCAATAGAATGAAAAGGAATGATTCATTAGATGCTCAAAAATAACTTGGTCTGTACAGCATATCCTGGAGTTTCCCAGTATAGCTAACCTGTCATAGATACAGCTTGGATCTGCACAGATGCAAATTTAAAAGTTGGTTGGAACTGCTTTTGTATTTTTATGAGCCCTAGGTGTTCTTTTAAATATTTCCCTTGATTTCCATCAGTTATTTAGCACTCAGTTTCCATCAGTTATTTATGGGCGCTCTAGGTATCCATATCTGTATTACAGAACCACTTGAGGTGTGAATCCAGGACCCTGTTGAAATGTCCTTTCTGCATTGTTTTTGTTGTTTGCACTCTGATTGTGGTAAATCCCAGTCAGCTCTGCTGCCTGGCAGGATTTGGTTCATTTTTCCTCTACAGGGCTTAAATTAGCAGCAAAAAGAGATCCTGCCTAATTCTCCACTGTGGTAAACCAGTACTATTGCTGCCCATGCAGATGACTGCAAACTAAGAGCAGATCACCACTGAATCTGATTGTCACAAGGCCTCTTAAAAAAACCATATAAACATCTCAGAGAAACACCTGATTTTTTTTAAGATGGGTGCTCTTGTAGGCAGCGCCATATGTGGGGAAAACAGGTCTGAGGTGGGGACAGTGGTATCAGGATCTGTACCCCAGGTCCTGGGGCTGTGTGATCACATTGCATTGGCTTCAGCAGAGCAGAGCAGACCTTGGAGCTGTGTCCTTCTGGATTTGCATCACTAGGAGTGCAAAATGCCAAAAGGAAGGGCTGCCAGAGGTTCTCACAGCACTGGTAACTTCAGCAGTGTAGTGCTGTAAAATGCATGTTCATTTAGCTGGCAGTTGTTAGCATTTTAGCTGCTCAGTGGAGGAGGTTACAGATTGATTTTGGGTTATCTTGAATCTGATTTGAGTCTCTGCTCAGTGTCCTGAGTGACATGTCCCACAGTGCAGAGCTGGCCCAGGAGCAGCTTTGGGTACAGGGCTGTACTTAGGAGTGAGCAGATGTCAGTGTCTCGGTGACACACAGCAGCCTGTGACACCCTCCTGGGGAGGAGTTCTGGTCCATTATCCCAGGCACACTAAATACATGGAATTATATATGCTGGGAGTTGTAATTATAGTGCAGGAACAGATACCTTTCATTCTTCTGTCTCCTGCAAAACCCCCTTTTAATCACTCACCAAAGCTATGCAGGAAGAACAGGAGGACAGGATTAATACCTGTCAGCTCTCTTGGGCCATTTCTAAAACACCCACAAACTCCCAGGCTTTCTCTTTTGATGGTTTGACTAGGTATAATTAAATTTAGTATTATATATAGAAGTTACTGGCTCCTGTCTGAACTTTGTCTAAAGATTTATCTGGGTAATAAGATTATACTAATAATTGCATTGAGTTTGTCTTAGCTCAAAATGTTTTTGCTAATCAGAACACTCTTTGCCAGCTTGGTGAGTTATTTTCTACTTGTGTTAAATGGAAAAACTATGTAAACTGAAAGCACAGGGTAATAGCTGTAAAGAACAATCAATTCAATGACTTGAACAGAGATGGCCAATTACTTAATAACCTCTTAACATGAAGAGAGATTATTTTTTTAGGGTTCTGTTTGTGTTCTGATTTAAACAGCTTAAATTCTGTCTTCTTCAAACTCAACATAGCAGATGAAGGAGATTATTATGACTAAATGAGAGTAGTACATATAGGAAAGACTATATGTACCAACTCTCCAAAATGGAAAACTGAGATCTGATGTTTGGCTAAAGCTGTCTTTGTCTTGGCAATGATCCATAATGTCTGTTTAATCAAGCAAGTGAAAATGTTGTTTTTGAGGGTTTGGTTTTTTTGGGGATTTTTTTGTTTGTTTGTTTGCTTTTTTTTGGAAAAAAAAAACCACTTCATCAAAATGGAGAACTTTACAGAAGTTTGATTTCAGCAGGGTTGTTTAATGAAGACACCAATCTTTTTCTAACAAGAATTAGATCAAAGGTAATATTTTCAAATGTGCCCAAGTGACTTGAAGAACTAAATTGAATTTCTGAAGCTAACACAGACATTTCACATGTTTCCAAAGAATTAGATATCTAAGGCACCTGAGTAATTTTTCGTTTCAAAAAAACACCCACGCATTCATTTTTATGTTAAATAGGAAAGTATCAGGAAAAAAAATTTTCTCAGATCAGATACTTAACCTAATCTTATATTCATTTCTAGTCACAAGATTTAAATTTTTAAAGAACAAGCATAGAGAAAAATAGCTTCCCCTTTTTTCTAAAGCTGGGTTGAATTGTTAATTTAAATAAGAATGTGATGAATCTGAAAGGGCTAGATACATTATTGAAATCATGGTATCACAGACATTATTAAGTCCTTCAGGCTCCTGGGAGAGAGGACTCTTCTCCCTGGTCCAGAGGTTGTGGTGTGCAGGTATGGATTATATCCTGACCTCCTGATTTTCAGTCTGGCTGTTCTTAGAGTATCTGCACTGCAATGGACCAACCCATGGTGCTTTTAGCTGTTACTGAACATTGCAAAACTGCTCTGTGGCCCTGTAGTTCATCACCACTGATTATTTCTCCCACTCATGAACAGTTTCACTCATGACAGAGAAGTTTTATCCCCCCTCCTCCAGGGTGTGTGGGTTTCTGCATCCATTAAACTATGTTTGCCTTGAGAATTCCCTGACATAACCCCACACAAGAATCTCTCAAGGCAGTCAGGATTTATATAGCCATGGAAAAATATTCTAGTTACTTATTTCTTTCTCTCCACCTCAGTGCCAAAGTGGAAAGGAGTAATAACAGACCATTATCTTCATGTTCTGTTGACATGTGACCTTTAGGCATGGGGATTTTTTTACAGTGGAATGGAAATGGAAATGGAAAGAACAAACATTTATGCATGCAAACATAGCCTCAGGCACTATTAGCTATTCTAGGTGAAAATAGATTAACTTTGCTTTTAAGTACTTTCTTAGGAAACTGTTTTAGGCATGTTATATAATGTCAGCTGCTTCCCTCAGCCTGAAATTGTTTTTCTCCTCACAAAAATAATGAAATAATTGTTTCCATTCTAATAATGATCTGTAAAAGATGAAGCATGTACATTTAGTGAGAAAGAGGGGAAAAAAGCAAAATGTGGCATGAAGCAGTGATAGAACTACAGGACTAGGCAAGTGGAGTTTCTAAAAGTCCTTGGGAAAGACCACCAGTTGTTTCCATTCTTAATCATAAAGTTATTGCAGGATTTGGGTTCTGGCTTCACACATGTGAACTCTGTCTCAATTTTGTATTATGTGTTCAGGACATCTCCTTTAGGGGCCAGTTGTGTACCAGATTGGTGGAAAATTACACCACTAGATCATCTCCCTGTTGCATGTAGGAGAAAATTTAGTGCAAATCTAGCTTTTTAGAGGAAGATGAAGGCTCCTGTAACTTTTAGGATCTTTTATTAACCATGAAAAATTCTGTGCTGTGCTGGGGTACTGATGGCATCCTTCACGTTCCCAAGGATCAAACTTCACCAACCTTGTGCCTGCTGAGATACCACAGATGGTGTTTTACATTCAGAGGTGGAACAGGGTGGATTAGGATTGGGCACAAAATCAGTGAGTCTCTAAATAATGTATCAGAGGAAGAACTTGTGGAGGAGGGGCAGAAAGAAGTAGTATTGATGTAGGTCAGCCAGACATTCAAGTGTGTCTTTAGCAGGATGTTGTGGTATTGAAGTTAGAGGAAAACTAGACATTTTAGCAATAAACCAGAAACAAGATAAGATGTCTAGACATCAATAGCATTTACTGCATGAAAGATCTATTAAAGAAATACAGCAGACTAACAATAAAAGGCAAAGATGCTTTTAGTTGTGGAGTGTTTTTTTTCCCTTTAGCTTGCACAGTTTGTACTCAGTGACCTTCTGTCTCATCTCTGTGTGTGGTAGGAATCTCATCTGAAAAAGAAATTTGGTTTAAACTTGCAGTTTCCATTCGTGAATCAAAGAATTTCTGCAGAATAACTAGAAGTTCTCTTCTTTAAAGAAAAGCTTAAAAATTAGATCAGTTATTGAAGAGGAGTTACTGAAATTTAGATCATGAATCTTATGACTAAAAAATGAAAGTATTAAATTGCAGTGCCACCCACATGCAATGTCAGTGATTATTGCAATTAAATGTAATATTGCTAATGCATAATATAATTATAAAATGTTAGAGTGTTAATTAATATATCTTTTAGTATAATGCATACCTAGGAATTACTCAGCTCTGCATATGGGAAAGGTGAAGTAGTTCTTGGTAGAGAACCTCTAATTAACACTATAACATTAAACAATTAACACTATGGTGTTAGACAAACACAACAAGCATTCCATAAAACACAAAAAGGAAATGAGAAAAACCAGAACGTTGTGGGTCAGATTTTCAGTGAGAGTTCCTCTGTGGATGGTAAAACCCCTGCAAAGCCTGACAATGTGTTATCTTTCCTCGGTCAAGCACTCACAAAACACAACTGAATAAGCATTCTTCAGAAGGATTCCCTTGCCCAGAGGTCTCCTTTTTGTTGATTTGGGAAATGGTTCATTGCAAATGATCTTGAATTAGGGTGCCAGTATAACAAGTAATCATGTTTGACCATGTTCCTTCATCATGTCCTTGGTTATAGGACTTAGTTCCTGTGATCCCCATCCTTTGCATTGGTCTGTATCTACTTCCCACTGTGGGTAGAGAAGCAGGAGTTTGGAAGTCAATGAAGAGCCACCAAGTGGAAGAATGATAAACCATCTTCACAGCAGAAAACCTTGAGCAGAATTGTAACTCAGGAAGTTAAAAGCACAGTCCAGGTGTGCAGCTGAACATTGTTGGGGCAAAGAGGGCATTGCAGTGTAATTAAACTCATAGTGCTTGTGCATCCCTTAGGAAAAGCATCAGGTCTGTGATGATGGTGGTTTTCCTCCCCTTAGCCACGATGTTCTACAGTCTCTGCTATTCATGTAAAAGGATCAAACCCTGAGCTGAGCTTGCACAGATCTCAGTGCTCAGATGAAGCCATGCCATGCAAATGCTCTGTCATGCAGACCTTTTGTATGGGGCCATTTTCACAACTGCAGCCTTGAGCACTTGCACATAGAATTTTGCAAGAGGTCAGGTTTCATAAATGCACAAGAGCAAATAGTGTTGATTTCTTGGTGATATAGTATTTTATTACATGGACCAAAGAGCAATGGATTTTCAGGCAGGACTTATGAACTTCAGACAGCTGTTGAGATAAATAGATAGCAGAGGGCACCAGTCATATTTAAGACAGTTTTAGGTGTGTGTTTATGAAGCAATTAGGATAAAATCACCACTCCCTATATCCACAGTGCATATTGATTTTTAAAGCTGCATTTATTCAATATTTATTTGTCTTGTTCATACATGAAAGGTTCCTGTTCATTAGAAAAATGGGCCCAAGTACCCACCCTGAGGAGTCCAGAGGTGAAAATCATGCTGTTGCTACCTGAGCTGGCAGCAGCATTTAATTGTAACAGAACTTAGATACTGTCTTCTGCTTTTTACAACATATGGGCTCATGTAATTAATCCTGTTCTGCTAATACAGCAGGAGTGGAAGGTTTCCTCTGCCTAGATCGTTTGATGTTCTTTTAAAAAATATTATGTGGTTAATTCTGTGTTTATATTTGTGTACTGGGAAGTTTCTTTTCAGCACATCACTGCAAGAACTGAGCCTGAGATAAAGTTGTCATTAGTAGTCAGTAGTAGTAGTCAAAGTATTGCTTAGAATGTTCTAAAAAGTGCCCATTTTGGAGAAGTGGCAGAACTGAAGCTGCAGGAAGGGATTTTTCACTGGCACACTCTGTCATTATCTGAACATTTACCCCAAATTGCTCTTCAGCAGGTGCCTGAAACAGAAGAGTTGTGATCAGCCTCAGCTATTTCAGTTTCAAAATGAATAGATGAAAAAATTCTTGGGCTGTTAAAACCCAAAAAATGAGGTTTCCTTATGTCAAAGACAGAAGGTGGACTGCAAAAATTTCCACTAACTGCTAAGTGGATAGGGATACTCTACCCTCCACCACTTTACTTTTCTTTTATTTACTTCCTTTTATGATTTTTTTTGGACTGTTTTTGCTGAGAGTTGCCAGGTTTTACTTAGAAGATGCTGTTCCTGAAGGAATAAGGTCTGGGGAAGTGATTCAGTTCACTCTGATGGTCCAGAACTCTTAATCAAATAAGATTTAAGAGCTTTGTTGATACTTATGTTAAAAAAAAAAAGTATTATATGTCTAAATATTTGCATCAAATGCACTGTCTCACATTCACATAATAATAACTCCAGTTCCAAGAAAAAACAGAAATAATGATTGTATAATTCATTTGGAGCACCTGATAGTCCTATTTAATGTAAAAAAAATTCCAGCTGGAAAGGGAATGTAGGGAGTGCCTGTCTTGCTGGAGATGCAGAACTGTTATTTTTATAAATGAGCAGAAGCCATCATGGTTTGGCATGAACTAAGCATTTACCTACTTTTTAAACAATTGCTGTTTCACATCATGCTTGGGTAGCTTTCAGTAAATTCATGTTTCCCATGAACTTCTAAAGAAACATGAAATTCTTTTTGCATTTACAGGAGTTTTTAAGTTACATAAAAATAACCAGTTTATTATGACATCTTGTTGTGGTTAAAATGCTAAACTTTCCCCAACTGTTTAGAAATATTTTGAATTTTATGGAAGGAACATGTTCTTTGCTTCTGACTTTAGCTTGCTAGCACACACTTGGAAAAAAAAAAGGCAGAAAAAAAATAAAATTCTGTCATAATGCTACTAAAATACTTTAAAGATGATGTCAAGAATGGATTAAATACCAGTAGCTTTGGAGATTCAAACTGAATGTAAGGATGGTAAAATAAGGAGGTCTGCAGCTGCTGTAGGAAGGTGCAGCATGTGAACAGGTGAGTGCCAGTGATGGGGTGGTCATAGCCCAGATGGGAGGAGGAAAAGCTCTCCCAGTTCTCTCTGTCTGCCCTTGGCCTCCCATCCTCATTTGCAGAATCCTGACCTTGTTCTGAGGGCGTCAGAGGTACAAAAGCTGTGATCCAGCTGAGCAGGGCTCGTGTGTGCCCTTGGTGTCTCATGCTCATCTTTCCCATTTCTTGTAATATTAATCTCAGAGACAACTTTGACACTACATCATTTTTTTCTTTAACTTACCATAATAAATTTAATGTTCACAGAAGATGCCTGATTGACAGATCCAGAGAATAAAATTATTCTCTGAGGCAGGTGGTTATAATTTAGGCAGGGATCAATCTTGTAGTTGCCATACTCTTGACTTGGAGGGCTTCTCTTAGTGAGATTTCTGACTGAATGGTACAACTGGAAACCAATTTGCTTTTTCATACTTGCCCATAAATGAAAAAAAAATCAGAGATTTGGAGATGCATCACAGGCAGAATACTAGTCTGTCATCTGCAAGGAGAGCCCTTGGGACAGCCACTGCCCAAGTGTGAGGCCAGCAGCAGCCATTTGTCCTTGGCCTGGAAAAGAGCATCCCAAGAGCTGTTTTACCTCCAAATGTGCTTAAAAACACCTACAGAGAGGTGAAATTGTGGCTTGCATGCTGGAGGCACCAGGGAATCCTGGCTGTGCTAAAACCTTCTCTTGGATGCACTTATCTTTTTACTCCACTCACAGCAAGGTGAAGGAGCACTCCAAAACAACCTGGCCCCTCTCTTCACCTCTGTTGGGGACTTTTAAACACAATTATTCTCTTCCTGGCTGGTCAAGTTCTTTTAAGGAACAGATTAAACATAGTAGGCTCTCATGGTAACTGCACCAGAAAAACTTGTCCTGGTTGGCACATCTCTATATCAAAGCCAAATTCCTTGATGCTAAAAGAGACTGAGGGAAGAGTTCATGTTCCTGGTCTGCTTTTACTGCTGTCATTTTCACTAGAGATGCTAATAAGAATTTATAATGTAAACTAAAAGGACCTCTGGAACTGCTGCTTGTCAGTGAGAGTGCTTCTGATGTGTCTGACTGTGGTGGTGTTTCTATTATTATTAATTATTATTATTATTTTATGCTGTTGGGACCTTTCTGATCTGACTTATGCAGGCAGAAGGTCAAACTAACCTCACAGGAAATTAATGCATTGAATTCAAATGTGTCCACACATGATGCAGTGTAACTCATGCCTTTGTTTTGCTTAGGAAATAGTCTGGAGAGTGTAGGAAGACAAACTAAATTAGAGCCTGAGTCAGTTCCCATCACAGAGCCTGAGCTTGGCTTTCCTCAGCACATAAATTTGTGAAAGGGTTTGTTCAGTGATTGATCAAGAAGCATATTTGTGCTTTACCCACTCAGGGCATGCAGCTTGCCACAGCCATCTGCTCACGTCCCCCCCTCCTTTTTAGTGTAGCAAATCTGAGGCTAAAATATTGATAAACAATTTCTGCTGCTAAATTAAGACTTAAGCAGTAAAGAGGAGAAGGGATGTGAGCTTTAAATTCTCCAGACATTCGTGCTATGTGTGCTGCTGTTAAAATTACAGTGATAAGGAACATGAGAGGGCTGATGTGTGATAATTATTCTCAAGTGATTTTAGTCAGGCTAGCAGTAGACATGATGAAAAGAGACTCCCAAACAACTCACCTGTGTCCACAGGCAGCTGAGTCGTGTGGGTTCATGTACTTGGGACACCACAAAGAGCTTCTGAACTTAAAATACAAGACAGGGCAGAGAGAGATGAAAAAAATAAGAGCTGGATAAGGCCAGAGTATTAAGTATTTAAAGGGAGGGAGGGGAGAGGGGAAAAGGGTGGGACTCTATCTCCAGATTTTTTTTTTTTAAACTTATATTTACAGTATGATAAACATCCCTTTCCATAACACTTCTCTGGCTCAGCAGAATGATTTGGGAATTTTTGCTGCCTTACCCTTTAAATCTAGAAGTTGTCAGGTTCAGCAGCCTTCAGAAACACCTTTTAGAGAGAATGAGATCTGTGATAGGACATGTCAGAAAATGAGAGGAGTTTTCTGCAGTTATTTCCTTGTCTATAGAAGGAACACAGGTGCACTAAAAGTAAATGAAGAGATGTTTTTTTTGGAGAGATCACCGCTGAGGAAAGCACCTGCCATCACAGCCACAGTAATAAAAAGATTTGTAAAAGCCATTTTACTCCCTGCTTCTAAAAATGTCAGCTGCCTTGCCTCCCTTGCTGTGGTTTCCAGGTTCCTGGAGCCTGCTCCTCAAGCTCCCAGTGCCTGCCCAGACTCTCTGCTCTTTCTCCCCAGTATAACAGCAATGGGGTAGATCCCTTGTTCCTCTGCTGTGTGGTGTTAAATCAGTAGAAACTGCATTTCCAGCATGTCTGACAGCCACTCTCAGCCCCTTCCTTCTTTGAGCAAACCCCTCTCCCAAGGCAGTGGCTGCACAGTGCTGTGACCTTAATTTGGATAATTTTACAATGTCTCTTATCTCTGCCTCATTTTCTCTGCTCCTTCCATGTTCAGCCATCTGAGGATATCCAATGTTTTGAATAGTCTCACTTTCAAGAAGGTTAATTAAAGCCCCAGCCTTAATGCTACCTTAATATTTGCTGGTTTAATTTGATTTTATGTATGTAGTTTTCTCCATCAAAGTGCCAAAATGTGCTGTAATTTAAACACAGTGGTGTCTGATGCTTAGATTACCAAATGACTGCAGCATCTTAGATGCTACAATTTCCCATAACAACGAGAAATGTTTTGGTCCTTGACTCATGTAAACAGTATTTCATAAGCCTGAGAAGGCAGGGAATTGCATCTTTTCACCACAAAGAAAGATAGATAGCAAATCTAGGAGCAAAAAAATATCCTTTTTGTCCAGCCATGGGTTGTACTTTTATTTGGAGGTCTCAAAACACTACTCTGAGATTGATGATATGTAATGAGTGCTAATCTGAGATCCTTGTGCATTGTAAAAAGTTATGGAGATAGAAAATTGTATTTTTCACATCTTATTTGCAGTGAAACACCTAATTGGAAACCGTAAAATGTGTCTGCAGCATTTTTGCTTTCTGCCTGGCTGTGGGTTTTGTCTTTATTTAAACACTGTTTCAGCATACTCCTGGCTAATAGGGGTAGGTGTTTTACATCATTTTAGCAAAGTGGAACATTGGAATTATATGACTGAAAATCTATATTGCCATTTTTCATTTTTATTATTACTTTTTCATAATTAGGCAATAAATATAAGCTATGCTGATCTGTATGACTATGGCAAGCTTTCTTGCATACTGCAAAGAATGAGAGAGTAGGTGGAAAAAGATTCCAGCTATGCTTGTAAAATTAATCTTTTAGTATGTTGCCTGCTGTTGTTTTACATCAAGGGTGTGTTTGGGGCATGTGGCAAAAAAAAAAAAAAAGCTGATTGTCCCCAAGTCATGTGTCTGTAAACTTTTCTGGTAAATTAGAGTTGGACACAGTTCTTTGGCATTTTTTTTTGAGGGCAAAGTGCCTCTACTCACGTTTTCAGAGTCATTGCAATTAAGAGCCAATGTGATGTGTTTGAATTAGTTGCCTACAAAGATCTGGTCTCCATGTAAGGAATGCAGTTACAGATATTTTTCCAAGAAACAAGGAAGAAAAGATATCCTTTTACCTTCTGTGTATAGTTTCTGGATATTTGATAAAAAGAACAAAATCACATGAGCAGGGTTCTGCCACCTGTAAGTCAGGCAGGGCAATGAGAAAGCACATTGGAAATTCTGTGTGGAAGTGAGGTGGCAAAGTTATTTATGACATTAACTGTGCATTGTCTGCAGCATTGTTCATGATTACAAATGTAAATTGGCAGAGCTGCAGAAGGACTTTGCTCCTCACTCACAATTTCTCTGTGTCAAATTTCTGCTCATCCTGTGTGTGACTGAGTGACAAATCTTTCCCTCACTATTTACACAAAATCTCCACGTTACAGAATTGCAATCACATTTTTATTCTTATGTTTTATGAATTTATCTTTTTGTTCTGTGTTGCTAAAATAGCTTCTCATATAATAAAAATAATAATTGTGTTAGCATAATAATATAACTCTACAAATAGGTGTCTATAAGTGTCCTTAAGTTCAGAAGATGAATATTGAGATAAAAACCCCTCTCATGTTGCACTGTGAGGTTAAGCAGTCCCTGTTAACAGCTTTGTGACTCTTAGAAAGGCTGAAGTTACAAGTTTTCTGCTTATGTTTTGATTGGTAGGATTCAGAACATGTTTTAATTGAGAAAATGCATTTCAAATTGTATTTTTTTTCCTTCAGTCTGTTTAGGTGGATCTTTTCCTCCAAAGCTGTCTTACATTTGGCTCATAACTAAATTTCCGAATGTGTTATGGTCTTTGATCTTCCAGAATGTTGAACTGCTTTATTGAAACTCCCAAGTAAGACCAGCAGCTCTCCTGATAATCATGATGTTTCTAATAAGTCTGGCAGTAACTGAATCAACTCTGTGTTCTTGCCAGTAATAAAGATGGATTCAAAAGTGTTATTTTTTAAAGATCTGTTGTGGGACCTTTCCCACAGTGTTTTCCCAGATGAAAAGAATCAGTAGTTATGAAAATAATGCTCTTGAAGTGCTAGGGTGTACAGTGGCTGTGCTAATTGTGTGATGGAGTTTCTTATAGTTTGTCCAGGTCCATCATGTTCAGAGTTAAAAAAACAGAAAATGAAGCCAAAACCCCTAACTTTAGGGAAAAAAAACCCCAATATGTTCTGGTTTTGCTTTTATTTTTTCCCCCTGGAGTTCTGGAAGTGAATGAGTTTAAGCCCAATGCTCCTGAACAGGAGGTGAATGTGTTTGCAAACATTTGATCTTAATTTTGTCTTCTTGCTATAAAAATAAATCCAGTTTCTCTCCTAGAACCAAGCACAGCCCATTTAAATTTCTTCACATGTTGACTGATTGGCATCCCCTCAGGAGAAAAAGGTCTGCACAGAACATTACTAAGGGTCAGTTTCCTTAGAGACTCTGCTGTGGAATTGTGGCAGAATTGTGATTATTAGGCAGTCCTGTGCAGAGTAGGATGTCTGCTCCATAAAACCTCTGATACATGGTGTGGGAGGTCCTGGGTCCAGGTTCTTAAAGTGGTGCTCCACTAAGCATTGTCAGTATATAGAGAGCTGGGATTGCAGCAAGGTAATTGTTTTTTCATGACACTGTGACTCTCCCAAAAATTCTATGCTTGTCCCAGTTCACTACCTAAAATATAGAACTCAATATAATTCTGAGAAATATTGTCACTGTCAAATTCACAATCTTCTGATGAAAATCTCTTTAAACTGAAACACTTGTGAAACACTCCAAATGCCTCCAAATAGCATTTCCTGTATCTATGCGATTACTTTTTTTTTGGTTGCTGATAGACACAAAAGCACTTGGTGAAATAATCAATTTGTTCGTATATAATTGCAGTTAGAAAATCTATTTCTCACCCTGTAAGATTTTTCCATTGCTTTTGGAAATCCTCTGGGAGATGTGATTCACTATCTCTTTCTCTCTGGATGTGTTAATTCCCAAGTCCCTTTCCTGATCTGGGATGAAGTTACTGCCAGCAATGTTTTGTCTCTCAGCATTATATATGTAATTAATTTAATACATCATGCACATACTGAATCACATAGTGCATTTTCAAGTTTTTAGTCTGATATTTATACTCAGTTTTTTAATTACTTTGAAATATTTTTAAAAGTAAACTGGAAAAACATTGCTGATATTTCATTTGACAAATAGAGGCTGCTCCAAAGGAGCAGACCTTTAACTGCAATGCTGAAATGTCAGGCAGCAGTTGGCTATCCTTAGTCACAGCCTTTCATTTAGCCCAACTTTGTTTGCCTCATTCACATAAATAACAGCCTGAGACCACAAGAGCTTTGTTACAGTCCATTTTGCTCTCTCTCTACTATTTATCTGAAAGGTGTTTAAAACCTTGCACAGCACGTTGTATCGTATATGCAGAAATTATTTGGATTTGGGTTTGAAGGTTCCCATCATTCCATTGAGTAGTTTTATTATTTTGCATACTGTGCTGTAGGTTTAGGCCTGGGACTGGGAGTTCAAGCATAATGTGTTGCTCAAGTTCTTCCACACCTGTTACATGGGCTGTAAACCTACAAGTTTCTCCTCACTGGCAGCTGTGGAAGCTCTGTTGAATTTGCAGTGTGGGTATGACTCCACTGGCTACAGCTTCCCAAATCCACTGATCCCAAGGGTTCTGTGTCCCAGATGGAAACTGCAGCTAATGACTATATGCATTAATGACTGGTTGATTCCTTCAATCAAAGGAATTAAAGATATGTTGCAAAGTCACTATGGACATGGGTAGTTACACACAACTGAACTCCTGGTAAACACAAGCTCTTGTTCAGAGCTCCTTGGTTGACAACATTGAAAAGTCTGGAGAAGACCAAACAGAGAATCTCTTAATGGGGTCTGTTGCTGCAAGTTTCCAACCACATATAAAACACTGACAAATTTGCAGAAACTTTTAGTTATGTCTCTGTGGTGAGGGTTTTTGGTGCTTTGGTCACTTATGAATGTCAGAAGAGCAGTGGTGAACCTGCAGATGAGTGTTGAGTGTCCCCAGGTAAATGTGCGTGAAGCAGAGAGAATTCATCCAAAAGCATCTTTAAGGACCCAGGAGGAAAAAAGGGGAAAAGAAATGCCTTTAAACTATTCCTGTGCGTGTAGAGAAAGCCTCAGGTAGAGCTCCATTGCTCAGATACCACTGATCCAGAAGGGAAGAGTTTTGTCACCAGGCCTGAAGAACAAATAACTTTGTTCCAACACTTTCCGTGCTCAGGCTGACCCTGTGAGAGCACGCTGTGTTACTGTGCCCCTGAGGCTGGCCCTGAAACTGAGACCCTCCAGCTTTTCTGCTCCTGGGCCATTCCAGGGTCTTCCTCTGTTGGCTTTGAACTTGGGAATCCAGGATCAGCTGTCTCGCTTTCTTCTCCCTGACTTCTGGCCCTTCTGCTCTCTGCTGGCACTGTGAAGCCCCTCAGTGGGAAAAGACAGTGGCCTGCAGACTGATTTCTTCAAGCACAAAGAAATGTGTGCTTTGTGACAGGAGCCATTTCTGTGTCACACTGAGGAAGTGAGCACATGCATGTGGCTGAAGTGGAGGCTCTATATTTTATATCATAACATTATATTGTATAGGTAGAGGGGAGGAGCAGTTTAAGTAGTTTAGACTAAGGCAACATCATGGCCAGATTTTATTATGGATGAACATAAATATTTTATTATAATTGAAGACCAGTCTTGTATTTTTTCCTTCTGTTTTCCAGCCTTGTTCTTTAGCTCACTTATTCAGTAGACTACAATGCACATATTTTTATTTTTTATCTTATGACTCCATTCTTTGGGTCTGCAGCCTTAGCAAACACTGAGCTGTTATAATGATTCTATTTATTCAGCTTCTACTTTGAAAACAAACCAAAGCAGTCCTTCTGTGTCTGCTGAGCTCAGAAATGTACTCACAGTGTTCTCCCCACACTTTGAATGTAACAAGCATAAAATTGCTTCCTTATGGGTGTTTTCACCCACTCCTGTTGCAAGCAGTATTTGTGAAGTGTCACTGGACATGTATTGTTTCTCCTTCTGACTCAGCTTTGAATTCACCTGGTTTCAGACATTCTACAGCTCCCGCTGCTGTTCCAGCATGAAATAATGCATCTTATAAGAGAAAAAAATAAGGCCAGAAAATTTCAATGAAATGTCCTATTCCTGTGAAAATTTGTCTATTTGTGAACATGCTTGTGAACCTGAGTGATGTGGTGCTGCTGCAGTGTATGCCCTGCCCTTAAGTTAAATTAAATTTGAATATTTGATTAATTTGATCCTTTCTCCCAACCTCACAAATATCCCTTTGGAGCACTCTCCCGAGGTGCCAGTGCCTCATTTTGGCCTCTCAACCAGAAGCCAGGGAGTAGGATTCAACCTTCCCTGACTTTGGATATCATCTGGACTCTGAGCAATGAGAAAATAAATAGGCAAAGAGAAAAATAAACTCTTCTGATTCCTTCACAGAGAAGGAGAACCCATAGCATTGAGGACCTGTTTCTCCCCATTAAATACCAGGGAGATGCTTAAATGCAGCTATCTGCACTGCTAATATCTAAATTAGGGGTTTGCACCTCGGTCCTTTCATCAGCTTTTATCCAACTTTGTTGATGGCTCCCTAATTTGTAGTTGGGTAATTTGAGGCTGCAGTTTTCATTTTTCCCCAATGTTATCACCTTTATTTCTTCTTTTTGCATTATCATGTTTTTCATTGGAAGTGGGCTGTTTTCACACAGAAATTCCCCACAGAGCAGGAAGGAAGCAAAGCATTAAATGCATTGGATATTTTGTTATTCAGGAAAAAAAAAGTGTTTTAATTCTCTCCATCAACAAATGGCCTTTTTCTTTGAATTGATGTATTTCCTGAGTTGTCTGTGACCTTAAAGGACAAACAGCAAAACCAACCAGTGCAGAAAGAAGTAAGGAGCTGCAATTACACTTGAGATTGCAGGGGGTTTAATCTGAGTTCCCTATTTCATGGTCAGATCAGGACAGTTTAGTACAGAAAACGTTACTGGGAGTTTTGAAATGAATGGCCAAAGGCAAGTGCCAGGAAACCCCAGCCCCATCATTAGAGCTCTGCATGTTCTTAAGGCCCTGCAGTTTATCAGCAGCCCCAAAGAGTTTATTATACACGTAAGAACTGGTTCATTTAGACCTTGGATCCAATTGCAGAGAAGGGCTTGGAGCTGTGCAATGAGCAGGGCTGAAATCCTTTCTCTCCAAGTTGTCATTTAACACTTGCAAACCAGCATCTTTAGGGAGTCCAGCCCTGCTCTCTGACTCAGTCACTGCTGCAGCTTGAGTGCGAGCTTTCATGCAGGGGATGATTCAGCTGGTAAAATTATGTTACCCTGAAATTACTTTGGTACTTAGCATTTAATATTCTTCTCTTTTGCTCTGCAATTAGCTTTTACTAATGCAATTTAATCTATTTGTAACGTTTCTTGAAAATCATAGTAGACATGATTTGAAATGAAGTTAAATCTCTTGAACTTTTCCTTACGTTAATTTGAAATGCCAACAGGGCACCAACTGCTGTGAAAATTAATGAATGAGCTACACCAGACTGTCTTTCATTTCACTGGATGGCTTCACACTCTGAGAGCATATGTGCCAAACAAACTATTCTCCAACACTGCAGATGATGCTGGAGGGAGAAGAATTTTGCTGCTGTAGGGCTGAAGGGTCAGATTTGTGGGTCCAAATTTCTTTCTAGTTACGTTATGGAGAATAGCTCATGGGAGAGGCAACTCTCCTCAGGAAGATATTTTTTTCTTTTAAAGAAAATTTATTTAAATTGTGAAATATTGCCACACATAAAGATCACTGTATTTTTTCTGAAAGTGTTTTACTGCTCATTTAAAAATTTCCAAATTGGGCCTCAGCTTCCTTAAAAGTGAGGGCAATTTGTCTGTGTTATTTATCAGACATTAAGCTGCAAAGAACATGTAAAGCTACCATAGAACTAAAACTAAATTAATTATTTATACGAAGCACATTTTGTTCAAAACTTATCTTCTCTTATGTTGAAGAGCTGAGGAAGTGGTTGGTTTTAACTCCTGTCCAGAAAAATGAATTATCAGGAGAAAATAAGATAAAAATCTTAACTTAGAAATGCTTGTGAGCCAAAAGAAAATAAACAAATGCAGATAATTTTTTTAAAGTAATATTGCCATCTTATATTCATTAAAGCCCACTTACATCATCTCAATAATTTTATTATGGTGATCAAATGTGCGATGTTGAGGGCTTGAACAGCAACTTTGCCATCATTCTCTGCTAAAATTCCCTTTGGCATTCTGGAGTTTGGCTTTTTTTTTTCCTTCAGACACCAGGGTAGTTATTGATTGTGTTCCTGCTGACAAAGTTTTAATATATTTCTGTTTAAACACATGTGTATATATTCCAGTATAGCCTTGACTCCACATACACACAGTCTCACTGAGGGTGGTTTGTTGACTCAGGTGGGAAATTCAGTTCTTAACTGGAAGTTGTAAATATACTTTTTTTCTTGTTCCACTGTTTGCAGTCTCTAATAACAAATGAAAATAAAATCAAATTGTGTGATCAGTAAAACTGTGATATGACATTCTCTCCTAGATAAACGATCAAATAAGCAATTTTACTTACACTCAGATTAAATAAACGACACCAAACACAATCAATTTTTTTTTTAATACTCTGCATTGCAGTCATATAATGAAAAGACTAATTGGATTTGGACTTGGAAAAATGCCACTGCTGTGCTCCAAAAATTGAAACATTGAGTAAACTGTGAAATAAAATAAAAATGTGGGGCAGATGTGTTCTGGTTATTGTAATGCAAAGGATTCACCATTTCTTCTCTGGCTTGGGCTTGATATTTAACGGGCATAATGGCAATGTTTTTTGGATAGATACAAGCTGCTCACTCTGCCTGATGGCAATAAAATAAAAGAATGTTTAAAGGCATATTTTAGAAAGGGGACATGGAGAGACTTGTCAACAGAGAGCCCGTGACAGAGTGGGAATTGGTGATGGATTTGGCTGCACATGGGCTGGCTGTGCCTTGGTCAAGCCAGGGCAGCATCTCCGAGCACGTCTGTGCTACCTTCAAGGGCAGAACAAGGTCATCTTTTGTGTCACTTTTCATCACTTTCCTGGTGAAGTGTCATCCTTCCTCTCTGCTTGTTGTCAGACACCAGAGTGGTTTCAGACATAATTTATGGCTCTGATTTATACATCAAAACACCCGTCCACGTGAACGCCTCAAGAGCGCATTTCATAAGTGAAGAGGGACGTGTGAACAGCACACGGTGTGAAGTGGTTTAGGGACTTGAGGTGAAGTGGTTTAGGGACTTGAGGTATTGGTTCAGAGAGGTTTCTGAGTGGTGCCAGATTTGTGCCTCCTGTGCAGGGAATTGCACAGGGCAACCTCAGGGGGATGGGGTGCAGCAGCCCAGGTTCCCCAGCTCAAGGGAAGCCTGGGGGACTTTGTGTGCCAAATCTGCACCAGGAATTGCTTTGGTTGCTTAAAAGTAGCACTCTGTAGGGCTATTGGGGGTTGCCAATTCCCACATCATGTATAGCTAATATTCGTGGGTAAATTAGTGAATAATTAAATATCTTTAAAAATTCCTGTGAATTAGATTTTTTAAGATGCTCATAATGGAAATTGTCAATCTGAAAGTGGTAAGAGATTTAAGAACATGTTAGACAATTTCACTGTTTTGGGGTTTTTTTTAAGCATCCTGATCTGTTTTTATTTCATCTGGATCAGGAAAGGCCTTGATTTTGGACCACCTGACCTTATGTGTGAATGCTGTGGTTATGTTCACTACATTCACATTCTGTTTCTCATGCTTTTCTTTCTATTTCTGCAATCTGTCACTAATCATCTTACTAATGCTCTGGCTTTCCACATGAATTGTTTCAGACTAATACAATTTATTTTTAAATTGTGTTTTTTCCACAATGAAAGATTTTTTTCTTGGTTTTTTTTTTTAAGGTAAAAATTCAAATATTATTTCTGAAAATACCAGAATGAAATAATACAACATATCTGACCTGATTTCTAAAGACCTTTTTTTCAACTGTATGCCTTGGACAATTTCTCTCTGAAATTCCTGAATGGTATGCTTGATCTAAAACTGAATTTATACACAATCTATATATATATAACAATAATATTTGTTTTTCTATAATACTTAAGAAGAATCTAAACTGATAAACATTCCTGGTACACAAGCAGTATTTCAGGACTGTCTGCATTGAAATTAATTTTGTGGTGCCCTATATAAAAATACAAAAAAGCTACTATGAAGGCAATTGTCACCTCTTTCTTTGGTCGGGAGGTGGGAGCTGTTGAGGCTGGGCTGGCCACACATGGCATTTCAAGTGGTGTTGTAGCATTTTGTAGGTAGGGACTGTCACCATTTCCTTTATTAACTTGGTGTTCAGGCAGACACCCTTAACAGGTTGAAATTTCATTCACAACAAATGCTTGTTCTTTAAGTTCTCTAAGCTCACAGACACAGTTTAAGCCAGTTTGTTTCCAGTTTTAGAGATACCAGAGCAACAGAGGAACTGGAGGAAATAAAAGGTTTCTGGCTGCTACACTCACTGCTTTGTGCTCCCGCTCCCATTTTGTTTATCTGCTATTTTTTATAACATTATTTTCCATTTGCTATGTTTAATACATGACATTTTGCATGAGAAAAGGGGCTGTGGTTCTTCTTTTATATCTGAGATTATCAGGGCACTTGGAAATGCTGTTAACAATTTTTCACACTGATTGATATGTTAAGTCCCATCCTCTGCTTTGTGTCTGTGCAAGACCCAAATGAACCTAAGTAAGAGCAGCATAAACATCTCTGTTGTAAGAGAGAGAGAGGCTGTCTCTTCATCTTAAATTATGAATCCAGAAGACTGAAGCAAGGAATTATTTTGGTCTTGCACACTATGAATAATGCATGTAGCACCATTATATGCATCCTGCCTGTTGTGGAACCAGAATGAGCTGTTATGTTAATAAACATTCGTAATGTTCACCATAACCATTCTGAATGCTTTATTGCCAAAAAAATGGTGAACCCAAGGACATCCAGCGATGTCAGTCTTATTACAATAGCCAATTATTAAACTTACAGCTGTATTATCCTCTGTCTCTCCATTTGATATGGGTAATTAGTCAAAATCTCTGGGGCTTGTAGTTTGTTTCTGTTACATTGATAAGGGGGTTGGGTGTTTCTCATGTGCAACCTCATTTAATTAAAAAAAAATGCAAAACCTTCTGTATTTCTGAACACAAGGAGAGTAAAGCACAAAATAACATGAATCCCTTGTATTTCTAGGCTGCTTTCAAACTGTATTAAACACTAAATCTTTCTCTGTCATGTCAGCTGTGTTTCTAAGGCTGTGGAAGCTGCTTCCAAGCTGTTGTCTGCATTCCCTTTCTCTCTGCTCCTGCAGCTCCTCTCATTCCCACCCAAAAAGTATCTGCTTTCAACCTAGGTTCTGGCTGTATCAATATTTAGGAAAAAAAGCCTCACAGTTGCAACAAATTTTCCTTGGTGGGAAACATGAGACTATTTACCTACCCAAGTTATTGTAACAACACAGGAGAACTTTGTTTGCCTTAAAACATTAGTTTTGGGGTATTTATGTTTTAACTGTCAAATTGTTATCAGGAATGGGAGTTGACATTAAAAAGGGCCTTTTGTGTTGATTTAAAGGTTAGTTTAGACAATGTCTCCTTGCTTTGGTGGGTATAAAAAGTGGAAAAGGAACCTTTTATCCTCCTCAATGTAGAAAAGTTATTATTTTCTTTCATCCTATTGCTTCAGAAATTATTCTTATAATTTCACATTGGAAGAAATGGACTTATAAGTTCCATCTTACAGTATGGAACTGTAGATTTTAAGCAGAAATTGGAATATTTGGTTGCTTACTCTGACATTGTGTAGTAGAGGCAATGGAACTCTGTTTTATGTTGAAACCATTTACTTCAGCCCCATCATGGTGTATATTCTACAGAGGTCTTCAGCCTTGATTTGAAGCCAACTAGACATGATAAATTCATAGCTTTTTATGGCAGCGTGCTCCAGAAATTACATTCATGCAAATACAAATGTGTATCTTATTTCTCAAACATATTTATGCTAACCCCCAGACTGTAGTCCTCAGTTTCACTCATTAATGAGGGACTTCTACAGATTTCTGTAATATCCATCTTCTAGCAGAGCTCTCCTGAGAGGGTGTTTGCATGGAGGAGTGCTGAGGTTGCAGTACACCCCTGACAGTGAGCTATAATTGAGGGTTCAGCATTAATTTGCTTTATGGTTACATGTAATTGTTTTTCAAGAACTTTGTCACCCTTGAAGGGCAACGTCATTAACTTCAGTGTAGATACAAATCCTGACCAAGTTTTAGCCAGAAAGCTCATCTTGACATGACATTATAAACATGGTCTTGGGTGAAATAAAAGCTAAGTAACCTCCTAAGTTCTTTTTTTTTTTTTTAATTTCTCTTGAATGAGATCATGGTTTTGGTTCTTGCCAGAATATCAGTTTTCAAAATTAATAAGGGTTTTTTTAGACTGTTTTATTTGCTGTTTAATTTTTTGGGGGAAGGATGGTGTTTGATGGTGGCTTCTGGAATTTTTTAGGGTTTTCTTTGTCATGTGTATGACAGCAGTTACTGTTTGTGAATTCTGTTAGACCAAGTGTATTCCTGGCAAATGGCTTCTTAAAACTATCACTTCTGGTGATGTTACATTTTCTTTAAAGCTTAAAGTTTTTCTTCTTTCAGTCCTTAAAGTGAAGAAATAGGAACTTGTGCAGTTTCACCTTTGGCTACATCTTGTCTGTTGTGGTTGTTGCTGAGCATTAACATTGGCTCATACAACATCTCCCCCACAATTTCCTTTCCACACCACTGCATATAAGTCAAAACTAACAAGGTTCTAATTAGAAAAATAAATTTAATCCTCTCTGTAATCTGAGCTCTTCTAGCCAGGAAACAAATGCCTTCTCCCTTCAGCTCTTTGATCTTCTTCCTTATTTCTGCTGTTTGGGAGGTTTTGTTAAATGTTTGTGCTTCTATTTCACTGTTAATGATGGACATTAAATAATGGTGAGTCCCACACTCACTGGTGATGTCAGAAGTCTCCACATGCCTATTTCCATTGAAAGCCTGTTTATTATCATTATTAGGAAATGTGACATTACAGACAAGTAAAAGAGAAAAATGTGTACAATTTTCCTGTATCCTGACCTGTCTTTAGATCAATTTCTCCTGCACTGGATTCTGTAATTCGTTCTCTTCATTTCCCTTCTTCCAGGAAATGATTGTTCAAAGAAGAAGCTGAAATGGTGGCCAAGTAGTTACTACTTCAAATGGAGAATCAGCAAAGCCTTGTCTCCATCTCTCCATTCTTTCCTGGTTTAGGGATAAAAATACAAAACTTCCAACAAAAGACACATGAGAAATCACTGGTTTGTGTTTTTGTATCTTTCCAGAATGGAATGGCTTTTCTTGAAAAATTCAAATATTTTGTGCTCTTGGTTTCTATAGTTCCCAACAAGATTCCCAACAGCATGACAGTCAGTGAAATGGAAAGAACAGGTGATGAATAGAGTATTTATTCTGGATTTATTGCTGTTGGTTGCAGTGCTAGCTTATGATGAAAGTTAACATTGGTATTTGTGTGAAAAGAGTTGACTCAGTAAGGTATTCAATTGATTCAGGTATTTAATGATTTATGGTATTTTGTGAAGGTGCTGCAGTCTTTTGCCACATGTTCAAGGCTGTTTCATACCTTTGCACAGAGATTGAAGTGGTAAAAAATCACCAAATGAAAAAAACTCTTCCTAAAAAGAATTAAACTAGAACTTACAGGATGTGAGGGCTGGTTGTCTTCATAGTGCATAAGTGAACTGAGATTTCTTAGTCAAAAAACCTGTAGGGCAGGATCTTAAAAAAGCAAGAAAAAATGGTGGCTGATCATAAAAACCTATTTGCATGCTTCTTTGTCAGAGTCAAAATGCTGTGTTCACCAACTAACAAGTTCTCTGTTTACATGTTTTGGGCTTGGCCTTACAGGCAGCAGGTGGAGTTTACAGTACAGTCACTGATTTCCAAATTGTATTCTCACTCATTCAAAAGCAGGAGGCACAAATTTCCTTCCTTATTCACTGAACTGAATGTCATCCTTAGGCCATTCTTCTGGTCCTCAGTTTGAAAGAATGCTAATTACTTTCTAATTGCAGCAAGCTGGCATCAAATCAATCTCTACTCAGACAAAGTTTCCATGCCTGTTAGACAATAAAAGACTTGTATGTTGATAAGCTCCTTTGATTCTGCTTAGAAGTTGTACATTCAAATCTCCTTTAAAATATGGTTTCCATTTGAGATCTATTTTGTAAACCTATCTAATTATACTTGGATAGCAATCTCTAAAAGAAAACTAATTTCTTTTCTCATCAAATGAACAGCTCTGGAAAAAGCTTTCTCTTTAAAGTTTGTGTTTACTTGGCAACCAAAATAAGGCTGAGAAAAGAAATATTTGAGCCTAAAAAATTCTTTCAGATTTTTCGATCTTATAACTGGGGCTTTTTTAAAGGACAATAAAGGTGAGAAATCAAAATGGTACCCAAACTAAGATCAGAGTCATATTATACGTACCTTGTATTTCCAGCCCTTCACCCCCATGAAACCAGAGGTCCACAAGGGTCCCTGTCACAGTGGTGCTGCTGTGGAGCACAAACCTCTCGTTGCCTTTTGATTTCTCTGAGTTTGTTCTCCAGTCCTTATCATCCTCATCCCCAAATTCTCTTTACTTGCATTTTTCTGAACTTCTCTCTGTTTTCCCTGGTATAAAACGTGGAAGATCTGGGAGAGCTCTTTAGAAGCATCACTATTGTTTGTGTGTTTTACATTAAGCTCTTAACTTTGTATTGCTTCCTTGCACATTTCCCAAAAGAATTTTTTAAGGTGTGAAAGGCTGTCTGGAGAGCCTGCCCTTGTATCTCTGAGTGATTGCAATATTTAAAATTGTGTAGGATGTGGAGTCATGCAGTGTGGTCTAGTGCACAATTAACATCTGCTGGGTAGTTTATTCCTCTGGCATGTTTCCAGCTCGTGCTGAGGATGAGAGTGCAGAGTAAGTCAAACAATTTGTCTGAGTTCTTCAACCAGGTAATGGTGGTTCATGAAGCACTTGAGCAATTATATACATTTATGCACTGGGTGTTAACAAGTGACTGGTAAAATAAGCATTTTGTGACTACTGCAGAATATTTCTGTAAGTGTTTTCTAGTAGGTTTATGTGTAGAAATTACTGGACTCTGGGATGTTTACATTTGTCAGAGTGCCTAGTTCATTAGCAGGAAAGAAAAATCAATACTTTAAGAGGAGAGGAAGAAGGAGAACTGCATAATGATAAATAGATAAAACTGCTCATTTAAAAATGAGGAAGAATTATCTGGGTTTAGTTGTCCCCACGTTTTAAAAAAATGTATCTTGTCCATTTTGTTATCTTTTTTTTTTTTTTTTTGGCTGTCATTCAGCTTCATATAAAGCTATCAGATGAATTTTTATGTTCCACCTATGCTTGAAAAAAATGCATGTTTTATTAGATAAGAGGTGTAAAAGCTAATCAGCATTCTGAAGAGAGCTGGGAGCTGTCCCAGTTGCTGCAGTAATCTAACTGTGAGCAGTAACATTCTGGACAGTGATCATGGAATGAGTTTCCATTGCAGTTTTTTCTGATTGCCTCAAAGAGTTTGGAACTGAGTGTTTTGAAACTGTACAAAGAAGCAACCATTGTGCTGCTAAGCATCAGCTCAGGTACTAGAGTTGCTACATTACTTCAGTCCTTAAAAAATATTTAGTGTGTTAGTGTCTGTAATATCACTGGGATTAAGTTAAATGTTCTGAAGAGTTGCTGTAAAATACAGTCTGATAGTTTATTTATGGTTTATTTCTGGGTTGGTTTTGTTGGTTTTGATTTTTTTTCTTTACCTTATCACAGAATATGAACACAGCTGTGAAGTGCTATAATATGGCAACAGAGATATCTGTGTTGTAAAATGCTGCCTCAACAGTTAAAGGATCAGATTTTCAAACACAGACTAATTCTTAATTGCTCCATTTCCATTCACTTTGGATAGTTTTTGATACACTCAGAAGCATGAAGCACCCTCTTTTGTAAATCCATCCCCAGCAATCCAAATGGCCTCTTGGCTGCTCCCAACCCTGTAGGCATCTGACTCTACTGGGTACCCTGTTCTCCAGTACCACAGCAGTTTGAAGACACACAGAGCTCCTGTTATTTCAGCAAAATAACCTTGCTTGACATGAAGTGAGAGCATCAGAAATCTTGTCTTTAAATTTCTCTGTTTATTATGACCAGAAGCACCACTTTGGAGCTTTCTGTGCAAGGGCAGAGGAAGCAAGAGAGGCTCCATTTGCTGCTGGCAGGTCCAGCATTCAGGGATAATTTGGGATGAGGCATGGTCTGGCTCAAATCCCTGCTTGGGGGGCTGGAGGCCACGTGCTGCTGTCACTTGCCCTCTAAAAGGACAATGTGACTGTAATTATGGACATCTTCAGGATTATTCAGAATTTATGGTTCTCAGTGACTCTGATTATCTTTGAACTGGGTCCTTGGAGAGATACTTTACATTAGAAATAGAAGTCTTAAGAGCATCACACTGGTATCTTTAAAGGATTTTAAATAGATAATTTTCCTGACTTAATCCTTTGATCATCTCTCCCTTTTTGCAGATCTTCAGTCACTTTTCATCAAATGGGTTACACATATTTTTCTTTGAGGCTTTCATAGGCTACCTTCAGACTACCAATGATTTCTGACTTGTTACTGCTTTTTATCTTCAGGGAACTTACCAATAGTGCTGCCAGCTGTCACAGTTGTTTTAATCTGATGAATGCACTGGGTGTGTGGGGTTTTTTATTGTTGATAGAGATATTTTGTTTAAAATATAAATCCTACTCCCAATAATACTTCTTGCATGTTTGTGTGCAGTCTTGAGGTTGTAACTTCCAATTTCTTCTTGTAATCCCTAAACCAGTTTGAAATTAAAATATGTTAGTACATATGTGCTTCATTACAAAATGGACTTTCAGGATTTCATTAGCATCTGGTGTGTTGCTTAATGTCTTCTTGTAAAGCTAATTAAGTGTTATGCTATAATGCATAATTGTATTTTATTTTTTCTTAGCAGTACAGCAGGCTGCTCCAGGAAAGAAATAAGTGAATGATCAACAGCAGCATTCTGTGCTTTATTTAGATTTTCTGCACTCTCTTTTAATAACAACAATAACCACCACAGTGGCCAGACACGTAAATGTCTAATTTACAGATGCAGTGAGCTTATTATAACTCCAGAGGAATTCAGTGGTGTCTGCAGCTGCTCTGCATGTTGGGGCTCAGATCTGTAATGACTACTATTTCTTAATTTTAAAACAAACCTAGTGCATCAGCTGTTTTTAAAATGTACTGTCTAGCACAATCACAGTGTCTGTCTGAATTACCTGCCCACAGCAGTGCCCCCATCTTTGAGCTTTGTTCAGTTCTAAAAGACTGCAGGGGCTGAGTCTGGCTTTACCCACCCCAGTAACTACTGTAGCAGGCTGTGCTGGGTTTAGAAGGATGACTCTGGGATGTGTTGAGCTCTCTCTTAGATCATCCTCGATGGGTTACCTGGACTCAGATAACTCTGAAGGCTCAGGGAGGTTTCCAGCTTAGATCAAGAAGCCCATCCCAAGGTCAGTACTTTCACCCTTGCACAAAAGTGAAAACAAATTCATCTTTGACTTCACTGGCCTCCCTAGCCCACTGTCTCCTTGTTCTCTCTTTAAAAGCCTTTAGGATTCAGGCAGTCTCTTCCAGTACTTCATTCTTAGACTTCATATGTATAACCAAATCTCTTTCTAAGCTTAAGAAACCTTCATTTTATTGATGTTTCCTCAAAAGGTTCATGTTACCTGGACTTCTGATTTTTCTGCTTGATGTCTCAGAATAGTCCTACCTGAAGGTCTTGAATTCATCTCTTCAGCCTTAACCCACTGATCTGCCTATACCTTGTATTATCCACAAATGTTGAAATTAAGGCAATAATGTTACCCTGCTATCAAGGTCTTTTGAGGATCCTTTCATAAAAGATCCTTATTAAATAAGGATAGATAGATAAATCTCTCTAATAATAAGAGGCTTGCATGCAACTAAAGCAGTTAGAGTGGCATGCAACAATTAAAAAAAATCTGCTCTGCAAAGGTACAGATCTGGGTTAAACATTGAGGATAAATGTAATATTTTTTTATGAAACACAAGAAATATTGATGAATTGAGCACAAGTCTTACCCATGCTACATGAGGTCTCCTCAAACAGTCTCACATCAGTCTTCAGTTTTGATCTGCTGTTGCATTCAGTGAAACACCAATTTTTTCCTGTTTAATGGAGCAGAATGGAGAAACTAAGTATTTTAGCAAATATTGCCTTTCTGGTGGTACACACTGGACCTTCCTTTTGAAATCTGTCAAAGCCTCTAGTGGCTGAAAGGACCAGTAGTGTGCTGAGCCATGTAATGCCTATTGGAATGCCAGGTCCAGAACTGGATGAAACACCTACAATGTTGCTGAGTGGTTCCTCTGCACTAAGAATTTGATCCAGATTAAAAGCCTTGAGACCAGCCTGTTGTTTTATGTAGACCTTGTTCTGTGATCTTTAATTTGCATTTTTATGTTTGCAGTCATGGCTGCATTATCTGGCCATTCTTCTACAGCACCAAGGAACTAAAGAAGAATTCTGACAAAGAAGAATAATTTAAATTCTGCAGAAATTGCTTGCTGACTGTGTGTCCTTTACAAAATGCCATCCTTGCTGGCACCCAAAGAACCAGCACCACAGTCCAGTACCCTTCTGGTATGACAGTAAAAGAGCAAGAGTGAAACAAGAGAACATCAGTGTATACAATTATCTTTGTTCATTAGCAATACCACAAGGTTATTCCTTGCCCAAAAGACAAAAACAGTGGCTCTGGTTTAAAAGTCCTGCATTCCCTGCATGTGATAGAGCACACTTGTCATTCTCTGTAATCAGACAATCATAGAAATACAGATTATGCTGAGTTGGAAGGGACCCAGAAGGATCACTGAGTCCAGCTCCGTGTCCTGCTCAGGACACCCAAGAGTAACTCCATGTGCCTGAAAGCTTTGACCAAATACTTCTTGAGCTCTGTCAGACTGTGACCACTGCCCTGGAGAAATGTCCCAGTGCCCAACCACCCTCTGGGTGAAAGAACTTTTCTAATATCCAACTTAAACCTCCCCTGATCCGCTTCAGGCCATTCCCTTGGGTCCTGTCACTGGTGCTTCTCTCAGTAATCAGCACTTGTAAGATCCTTGCAGGATTCCTGAGCTGCAGTGCCATTCTCAGCACTGAGAAATCATGCTGGGCACTTGCTCTGGTATAAAATGGAACAATCTTCTTCCACTCAGCTGCATTAGGAATCTTTTCACAGCATCTGAGCACATCTCACCATAAAATATTCCTTAGTAGCTGGGATTTAACATGTATTGTCAAACAGTTAACTTAAATATAACTTAGCAGATATTTGTAGGTTGGTTTATTTGTTTTCAGACCACTTGTTTAGGTGGAGGCAGAGGCAATGGGGTTTTTAAAAAACCTTTATAGTTTGCCTCAAATACCAAGAAAAAAGCTGACAGCTGATAAAGAGACTGAAGGACAAATAGAACAGATGAGATTGCATTTATTTGTTGTCAGTCTGTGATAAAAACCCACATACATTACTGCAATGAAAATGTTGGAGGAATCTGTTCCTAGACTTTTAGATAAATTCCCTCCCACACCTCTTCAGTGTCATCAGTTTCTAGTTAATGATGTATTCTGATTTGTCAGGTAACAGATACTTTTGATGAATAATTCTGAGGCTCCAGAAGAAAAGTGCTCACACATGGAATTTCTCACTTCTTCAGTTGCTGTGATTTGCTGCAGTTGAAGATAAAGTTATACTTGGGATAAATAGTTGCAGTTTTTGTCACTTTTTCTACTCAGCCTTCTTGAAGACCCTTGTTGATCAGTGATTTCTGAAAAAGATGAGTTCTGAGCCAAAGATTCTGAGCTGATTAAATCTTTCACGTTTTTGCTGGTTTCTGGAGTTATTCCTCGTTTACAGGAAATTGGTGTCTGACCCAGAGAGCAGCTTTTCTACCAGCACTTCCTCTGTCTCTGCAGTTTCCCAACCTTGCCCTTTGCCAGCTGTCGTGGGCAGTGAGAGGCAGAGGCAATGGGGACTGGCTAGGCAGATCCCAGAGCTAGGCAGGTCATATTTAACAACTTCTCATAGTTCCCCTTAAGGCAGATTTTCTGCAGTAATTCTGGAGGCAAATGTCTGATTCCAGCTTCAAGTCCTATAGGAACATAAGAGTTTACATATCCTTTTCTAGTTCAAATCCACATCTGAGTATCATATTTTCATACCTCTACCCAGAAAAACTATAATGTTCCTATTAATTTCTGCACACAGACTGAACTTAGGCTTGACATCCAGCTGCTTGCTTTGCCTGCTGACATTTCCCAGCAAGCAAATCCCTAAAGGAACAACTGAGTTTCCTGCATGGTCTGCCAGACTATCTTTACCCTTGAGTGCAAATGGCATCATGTTGTAGGAGCAAGTCATCTCAGGGGTTTTAGAAACTTGCTGCTTGGACATCTACTCTGGAAACTCATCTCTAAGCTCTTCCTCTGTCAGTGGAAGTGTGGTGACAATGCAACAAATGGGAAACGAGTAGCAGAGCAGATTTGTGTGGCATCTCTGCAGCCCAATGTTTGCCCACAGTGCTGAATGTCTTAAATTAGCATCATAATTTAAATGTGCTCTGTAGGAGCATTGTGTTGTCTGGGGCTGTTGGAGCTTCCTGATATCACAGGAATAAAGGAGACTCAGGCTCTTAATGAGTCTCAACAGATGTCTTAGTCCATTAGCCACTGTTGGAGGTAGCTGCACTACAAAATTAACCTTTCTAGACTCTTTCTGTGGGCAATGGGGAGGGACAGGAGATTCAAAACAGCTCCCTTGGGCTCCCTGTCTGAATTGTTCTCTGGACAAGCTCATCTCACCCCACCAGGTGAGCAGGAAGGGTGCTGTGGCTCACAAGGCTGAAATTGGCTTTTGTTCCTGCTGCTAGGCTCCCTCCTGAGCTCCTGCCTGCCCCAGCCTGGATCTTCCCTGAGCAGCCCCAGTCCATGCCCTGCTCTGTGAAATGATCTGTAGGAAAATGCAGTGTTTAGGTCTACAAAACTGACACAGTTAATTTGTCTTAATTTTGTGTGAGTATAATTATTTCACTAATAAAAAATGGAAGCATTCTGGTACATGCCAAGCAGATACACTTAAGCAAAACAGCCCAAGAATAGGCTTTTCAAGATATGTGGTGATGCCTGTTTGAGACATTATGATTATAAATGAGCATCTAAACTGAAAATTAGCAAGGTGGTCTAATTGATTAAACCTGTATTTGGATTTTACATACACATCTGGTGCTGGATCAATTCTTGCCAAGCTATGTTCACTGTATTATAAATTCAGTATATTGATTAATTCCAGTCATTTGATGTAATATGAAGCTTTTTGTGACATCTAGAGCACAGCTTAGCCAGCTGTGATCTCCTGTTAGTTACTGTATATCTAATACTACAACTTTACCTGTAGTTTAAGGACAAACTGCAGTTAGGAAGGAACACTCATCTTCATTTCCAAGTAGTCTTGAAAATAACTAAGTTCGAAAAGTATTTCAATTACTTAGCACTGACTGCAGAAATTAATATTTCCCATTTAAGAGTATTTGATTTGTAAGCAATTTGGTTTGCATATTTTTTGGGGTTTTTTTTAGCTCTCACTTTTCCATTAGTCTAGCTAAGACTTCTAAGAGAAGTTTGTTTCCTAATTACTTTTTGTATCTTTTCCCAGAACACATTCATTGGTGTGGTGTTGCCATTTATGTAGAGTAATTTTAGTTGGCAATTTTGTGATGTAGCCCCAAAATAAAGTTGTAGTACTGCACAATTCTTCAGTTTGGTGTGAACTCAATGCTATTTTAGAAGCACTGCAAACCATAAATCAATAAAGAGATGTGCCATAAGCTCCAGCACTATTTCTGTAAAGAGATATCTGCAGTGTCTGTGGTGATCATCTTCCACATGCTCTGAGGAAACCACAACCTCAGGAGCAAAAATAGGAGTTCTTTTGCTGGAATGGAAAACTCTAGCAAGGAGTTGAAGTGGTGCTAACTTAGAAAATCATAAAGTGCCCATCAAGCCGGGCTTTACTAAGTAAAATCAGCTTCTTAGAACTAATTTTGGCCATGCAGATGATTCTGTGTGAATTTATATGTTGAGTTCAGCATTTACCTTCTCCATCATGCTGAGCACCTTTAGTCCATGCAGTGATGTGAAAAACAACAAAGGCAAATGGGAAGCCTCCTGGGATGTCCAGCAGTCATGGTTTCTCACAGCTAAGTAGTAAATACAGGATTATATTCCCCTGAATATTGGGAGATTTTAAATAGGACTGACAAGTCTGAAAATTGGAAAGGTTTTCCTGGAGTAGAGGATTCCAGAGTGAGAAAAACATAATTGAAAATGCTTATATTTCTAATTTTCTGTATGTTTGATTGGGTTATTGCTGTCACTGCCTTGATAATCGCAGTACCAGGAAGTTAGCAAGCATTTAAGAATTGTGTGTAATTTAGAAAAGCTCATTTGAAAGGGATGCACAACTCTCCCACTGCCTGCTTTTTTCTCCTCTAACTGCGGTGGTGGATGGGAGCATCTGGTGGTTTCTCTGCAAATACATTTTTAATCTTGTCTGCATGAATGTGATGGGAACTTACGGCACTTGGAATAAAACCCATGTATTCATTCTCTCCTGGCAAATATGGGACTGTCTGTACAATCCTTTTTCTTCGTTGAAAGTCAAATATATCCTTTCCTTTTGGTAATTTATAACATTAATTTCTTCTCATTATTCTCATTCTTTCATGATTCTTCAATGCTGTTTACAGAATTTGTGCCATGTACAAACTGGTAGCCAAGACTTCAGGGCCAGAGGAGGAGTGTGTAAAAGAGGTATAAAACCCATTTAATGGTCAGTGCCTTCTAGTTTAAGGAAGAGGTCAGGGCTTCAGGGCCACAAGAGTGGAGGAGAAAATTTTAATCCTGATCTCTTCAGCCCTTGGAGAGTATTCCAGACAGGAAGCTAATGTAGTAGAGCTTTCTACAGCACTTCTACTTGTGGCTGCTGTGGGTTCAGTCACTGTTTGGAGATGTCTCCTTCCCTGTTGGCCCTTGGTGACTCTGTCCAAGTTCTATATTGCAGCACTTGTCAGTCCTAATTAGACCTGTCTGTAAGTGAGAGCTGCTCTGGGTCACACGGGGAGCCTGTGACAGAGTCCTGCTCTCCAGACATTCAAACCAGTGAGAGGCTGTGATGTTTGGTAGAGCTGGAAGCACATAACCTTACCAACTACTTTTTTTTCAAATTCATGTATCATTGAAAAGAAAAGTTTTTTAATTGTTTCAGTTTTTTACTGAAATAACCTGAACTGAATAGCAGTTTAACATTTGTGACCTCTGCAGGTCTCTCCTAATGTGGATAATCCTCCCATTCACAGGCATGGAAGGATCAGTGTCACACAGATTTGAATCCATCAGCACCTTGACAAAAGCCTGAAAATTATTTTATTTTAAAACCTAATTTAATGATAGATGAGGGATAAGGAATTAGCCTGAGGTAATGAATAGGTACATTTTGTATAAACTCTTATTCTTTAGCCAAACGAAAATAAGCTTATAATTCCTGTGTGAAATTCATGTTGGTGATGGTAGGAATTGATGGTTCTGCAGGTCCCCTGCTTTTGCAGTAAGAGGTTCTCAGTAATTTCCTGCTATTATTACTATTACTGCATTCTTGTGGTTTTAACAAGAAAGTTTGCCATAACAGAACAGTGAATTCAAAAGCCTTCTCTGGCATTGTCTCTCCTTTTTCCTATGGCTCCTTGATTTCTTTCCTCTCTTAAATCGCCTCCACCATTAATCCTCTGTCTCACACATTCCCATTAAAGTGTCTTTTATGCTGTGCCTACACAGGGCAATGTGCACTGTGTAGAGATACTCCTGGTAGCTCTGAATGAGCTGACTCAAGCCATGGGGCACAGCACTGCACTCACTGGGGGCCACCCATTGTGTTCTGCTTCTCATCAGGACTCTGGCAGAGCCAGCTCTGCTGGTTTTGATTGAGGCACTACTGAGGCAGCTAGAAATCCTCCCAGGAGCATTGTGCAAGTAAGATGCAGCAATTTGAGGATGTACAAATATATAAGAAGACACATCCCTAAAAACCCCCAATCTTGTTTCTCCAACTTTAGAAATATGTTACTAAGAGAAGAAATTAAAAAGGGCAAGGGTACAAGTAACCTGATGGAGTTTGCAAAGTGGACAAAACTATATTTAAAACCATTTTGAAATGCTGTCATAGCCATAAAATATCCATGTCTGACTGAAGCTAGAAAAGGTATTTAATGAGGAAGAGAATATAGCTTAAAATAAATGTGAAGTGGATATAATCATGAGGTGGTATGACATAAATTGAAGCAGGTTGAACTGAGTGGCAGAGCTGAGTTGCTAACAGCAGATGAACAGGATTTGCTGGGCTACACATGAGAGTGTCATAATGAGGACAGGAGCTGGGAGAGGAGGGATAGTTCTTCCATTAGTCCTTTGAAAAATGTGGATCAGCTGCAAAGATTGAAACCGGGATAAATTTTGAAAGAATAAGAGAACTTTTAGATTTAAGCTGGACTTTGCAGTATTGTGGTCTTAACATGGTGTAAACTCTGGCCTTCAGCTTTAGGTTGTGAGTCTGTCTGACCAGCATGTGATTTTTCTCACTGAATATGGAGTAGAGGAAGATGCTCCCTGTTTGGCTGCACTATGCCAGTGCTAATTGATGTTTTCTGGTTCCTGGCTGTGGATGAGTTCAGTTGCACACCCCCAAGGAGGACAGTGCCTGTTTAACCCCTGATGTGTCTGCTGCAGCATCCCTCTCCTCACGAGCTGGGTGGGTCCCCTATCTCTGCCTGTGTCAGGGCCATTGCTGAGCAGCAGCCAGGTAAGGTGTTCTCTGCTGGAGCTGCACCTGGGGTTTGTGACTCTCCAGTAGCTTCTGATCTGCAAAAAGAGCCCAATGTGGGCATCAGGGCTATTGCAGACACCTTCTCTGCTCTCAGCCCTCACCTGCTTCTGCCATTGGCTATAGCCTGTGACACACAAACTTTTCCCTTTTATTGCAGTGTATTTTTGATGGCAAGTGTTTGTGTATTCCCTCCCTTGCCATAAAACTGATGTGCTCTATTTCAACAACTGCTAGGGAAAAAAGCAGAAAAAAGAAGGCAATTTCTGCTATCACCTGTTCTGTTTGTAGATAGTCACCTCCCATAGCATGTCCTAACTCCTCTCCACTCACACTGTCTGATTTGCCTGATGAGATAACTGGGGCTGGTGTGATTGTGCAGCAGCACAGTAAACTATTTATCCTATGAGCACAGGGGGATCCTGACTTCTACCAGATGCTCCCAGTAGATTTATTCTGAGAGGACTGGGCCATCTCTCCCTGCACATGTCCACCTGTGTCAGCCAGCTGGTGCAGGGGAACACCCTGCATGTGATGGGTTTGTTGTCCTTATTTTCTCTGAGTGGCAAGGCACTGAAATCTCACCATAGTTTAAATTGTTTTACTACAGTCAGTGCATTTTATTGTCTCACTTGTAAGGGCCAGTGAGGTGGAACACATTAATTGGCACTTGTTGGGATGCAGGAGGTTCCTCAAGTGTTGAAGGTTTAAAAAATAATGCCATGACCTACAATTTTTTTCAAACCATCAATGAGCTTTAAAAGAAGCCATTTCAAATATAAAGTAATATTGGGAGAGGAGGACAAAAAGATGTTAAAAAAAAAAGATGAAAATTGTTTTTCAGTTCTGTTCATTGCACAGTTACCAAATCAATGTGTCTGCAAATGTTACTTGTCTCATAAATCATTAGGTCACAAACCTGCACAATGTCAATGTGTTGTCACTATCCTATTAAATTAAATTACTAACCAAGGTAATACTCAACAGCACATTTCACATGGAACAATGTTTTAATGTATTGAGGATGCCTATTAAGCACAGCAGTCAGCTAGCATGATTTGAAATCTTTTAGGTGGAAGAAATACTAGAAGGAGATAGAGTGGAAAAAAGCCATCTAGTCACTAGGGATATAATACACCAAAATACTGGGCTGCCATAATGACAGATGTTCTACTAAATTCCTGCCCAGTAATTATCAAAGATGGGTTGGATGGGTTATACTCGGATTTGGCACCTTCAGACACAAGGGGTTTGGTAGACTTATAGATAACTGTCCTCTGCTGGGCTTTGGAGAAAACTGAAATGTAAACTCTGAACCTTATTTTTACTCAATATTCCCTGCCACTGTATTTATAAAAGGCAGGGGCAGGCTGTCACCTCCTGAAGGAAACAGTGAAATATGCTGGTTTACACCTATTCCACAGAAATTTTAAGATTAGGGCACTTGGGTTGTTGCCCTGTGCATTAAAACCTAAAGATGGCACTTGCAGTCCCATATTATGTTTGGCATAAGGAAATGAAAGCCCAGCCCTACTGGCCAAAATTCAGCCAAATAGTGGTGTAAAAGAGTTGTACAAACAGTACATCAGCCATGACCATTGCCATGTTTTTTGCCATTCAGGGTGAATTTCTGTGGCTGTGTTTATCTCCCCTCAAGGACAACATGAAAGTCAAATGGCAAAATTTGATCCCTCTCAAGCTGCAGGGGAAAGAACATGTCAGGAGACAAAGGCAATGAAGGAAAAAATTATTTTTGAGTAACAGAAGCTCATGTGTTACCATTTTCAGTGGTTTGGAAGAGGAAAGGCACCATGAGAAGGAGTTTGTGTGGGGTCACAGTCTGAGATCTGATAGAGAATTAGTTAGCTGAAACAGACATGGAATTGAATGTAGTATTCTTTGTACACATGAAATGTATCTTTTTATTTGTTTAGTGTACAATTCAAAATATTGTCTAGCACTAGAATTCCCAGTGTAAGCTCCATTTTTTGGTGTGCTTTGAATGAAAGAATATATGCAATTTTTTGAAATGTGGATAACTTCTGTTTTTGCAGGAGACTATAATCCTATTCTTTAACACTTATACTGTTATATAATATTAATGACTGTGATTAGGCTCTGAATCTTACATCTTGAGATCATCTTTGTTTTTATGGTCATTTTAAATTACGGCAAAAAACATTTAGTGTTTTGTAAAGAAAAAGGAAGTGTCTATCTGAAAGACATTAATTATATGGAAATTCAAGCCACTTCTTGTTAGGACATATTTTGCTAATTTTTTTTGCTAAGTTTACTGGTGATGTAGCATTTTTTCCCAAGCAAAGCCATGTTTATGGAGCACCTGTTTTTTGGGTAAGAACAGGACAAGAAATCCTCTATAAAATAGCAAGCACTTTAAGGTTTTGGTAAATGAGTTTAGTCTGCATAGTCAGGTAAAATTCTGGCCCTAGCAAGGTATACAGGAATTTTGTGGTAAGCTTAAAAAAAATGGATTAACCATAAAAGCTCATCATAAGATGATTTTATTATTGTGCTGGTTCCAATAGAAAGCAATTAATGCCTGTTTGCTGCTTTATTCTTATGGTGAAGATTCTTTGTTCAGCCCATGTGTTTGGGAGCCTTATTTCACATTTTCCTTCATTGCCACTTCAAAGATGATTGTATTTTTTCCACATTTTTTCTGTCCTCCTGTTTGCCAGCTGCATTGATTTTCATAGTCAAGACATATTTCCTGCTTTATAATAGATTCCTGTCTACTTCTCCCACCTCTTAATCAATGTTTTTAATACTTCAAGAAGTCATCAGTAAGAATGGCTGTAAAATTTAGTCATTTTATTGTGACAGTTGATTTTTGCTTGATGCTGAAAGCCATTTGCACTCAAAGTTTCTGTCAGGTAATGTAATTTTTTTTTCTTTGACTGAAATTCAATGAGTTCAGTCTAAGGTAATTTAATTTCTGTAATTTCACTTGAGATTGAACTTAAAACTGCTAACATAAGGGCATTAAAAGACTTGTTTTGAAAGATGTGTACTTAGTTCATTGTTGCAAAATATATTCACAATTTCACTGATCACAGGGCAAGAGCCACATGATTTCAGAGTGGGCACCACTCCTGTATGTTGCCCACCTTTGTCAGCCACTGACACTGCATTTCCAGCATTGTTTACTATGTTTTTAAAATACAACAGTGTGAAAGCTGTAGGTGTATGTAGAAAACAATCATTTTGGGTTTTTTTTAGTAGAGCTCAAGAAATTAGACATTTAGATGTCCTTTAGCAGTCTCAAGGACAGCATTTATCTTGAAGGGATCATACCAGAGATGAGGTGTGGACTGTTGTCTGCCAAGTAACACTGGATTGCAACTAAAAATACTGAGATCAGTTGAAAAGCTGAATTGAATGTTTACAGGATTTTATTGCAACTCTTTCCATGTAGCACTTGCATTACTTATAAGCATAGATCAGTTCAGTCTGGATGGTTTAATTTTTTTTAGTAGAAGGAGGAAGACAGGAAGAATTTCATCATCAATCAAACAGCTGAATATGTCACAGTTTTCATTCATGTGCAAGGTAAACATTCATTGCCATGTGTGGTTTAATGTAATCATTATAAGAACAGCATGTAACATTATAATATGCTTACCTTATAATTTAATATACTTCCGTTAAGTTGTAATTGCATATTACTATATGTAATTTAATTATGCTTGTTAAAATTTGTTATAATTCTTTGTCCTAATCTGTATACCTTGGGGAAGATCTGAAAAACTGTTGCCCTGCTTAGCAGCAGAAGAAGGAATCTACATTTCTGACCAGTGGAAGAGGCAAATGCAGTCTAGCTTGTTGGCTTTTGCAATGAATTCTGAGATGGCAGGAGAACTTCCTTCTGCCTTCACTGGAATCAAAGCTGGGCAGCTCTGTGGCTGCTTTTGGAATGTAACTTGTGGAGGACCTCAGCTTGGGGCTGGTGGTTGTTTCCAGAACCCACCCTGAGGATATGGGGAGAGCTGTGTTGGTCTGCATGGACAAGCTGTGCCTGTTTTGGGATTCTTTCAGGCTGACCATCACTGGTTGCTGCCCCTTTGGCTGGGTCTGGCCTTGAGATCAATGTTTTTGTCAAGTAAAATATATCCATTTAAATCAGAAACTAAAGGGCCACCTCTGGTGACCTTGGGGTTGTTTGTTGATAAGAGTGCCCATCATAGCTTGTTTTGGGAGTCCATAATTGACAGAGGTGCTTGGAATGATTTCTAGGATATTGTCCCACCCTAAGTGTAGGGGATACATCTCTAATCCATAGGAGGAACAGCTTCTGCCTTACTGGTGCAGATGGGCAGAACGAGGTGTTAACAGAAATTTCCCTTTCACACACAGACAAAACAGACAATAAATGTCACCTTCCAGCCATACAGGAAATTTGTCTCAGACAGACACATCCAGCAAATGAGTTTATATGGATTTTAAAGACAAACATAAGGTTTTAAGGAAGGATGATTACAACGACTGTTTCTGTGTCTAAAGAAAAGCAGTGTGGTACCTTGTTATGGTGGTCCTTTTGTTCAGCTCTGAATGAGGCTTTCTTCCAACATGAAGTGCAGCCTTTTCCAGGAACTATTCTATCTCACTGACACATTGCACTTATAAATAGTGTTAGACTGGGTGTATGAACTAATCTTTGTTCGGGACTTCATTTGCAGGCCATGGCTTCTATTATATTTAAGTACTTCTCCTTGAAGCCCTAAATCAAGGACAGCCTCAGAAGTGGGCAGCTTGTATTAAATGTAATTACTTTAATCTGAAGCTTATGCTAAAGGTGAGACTTCTAAACAAGGGTAGCCACTAAATTAGAGTGGCTGCAGTTAAGAGCACGAATAGTAAAAGTACCTCTATTAAATAAGGGTAGTAACTACTCAGTGAGGGATTATAAATGAAGCTGTGTGAGGGTTGTGTATTATGCTATTCCCAAAACCAGAAATCACCTCCCCATGTTTCCTCTCTTGTAAATGAACAAAAAGATACATAACATCTGTATTTGGACCAGGGTTCAAAGCCTGGTGAAGTTCAGTGCAGGGCTGTTACTTGTTTATGTGCCCTTATTTCTCATTGAGCATGAAAAGCTTTTAAAAGAGAATGCTTAGGATTTTCAGTGGTAATGTTGGACTCAGGAGCACAAAGCCAAGGATTACTTTTGCAATTACATTTTGAAATGTAGAACCGTTTCTTTTTCTTTCTAATCATATTTTTTTACTTTTTCCATTTGTGGTCAGTTAAATTAGCATATCCTCCTAATATTCAGAGGGCAGCTTATAGTTCTTCCAAGTTACTTTTTCCTCTTGGATTCTCTCTGTCATATCAGATTTCCTAACCTGCTCTATGCTGTGATGCTTTACCAGAATTCTGATCATTCCCTGGCTTTCATTCCCTCCAGATGCTTCTGAGAATTTATTTTACTTATTAAGTTCCAAACTTTCTATTCCTGATTTGGGACAGGAGTGGGTGTAGTACTTATTGACTCCTTTCTATCAGATGACAGAAGTTTTCACCAAGCATTGCAAAAAATATTCAGGCAGCAGTCCCCCCAAATTGCAGACATGAACTGCAGGAACTAGAGGATATTAAAATCTTGTCTAGTGCATCATCAAAGAAAAAAATATTTCCAAAAGGCTGGATAAATAAACTATTTCTTTTAATGGAATGCTCACTCGTTAGTAGGCATGAGGGGAAAATAGAATATGTTCTTGCTGGGATAGAATAGCACCAAAAAATAGAGAATCCAGCCCTGTTTTCAGTGTTGACAGTTAAAACTAACATCAGGTGAAAAAATAGTTGAAATAGGCTGAGTCTTCTTTGTGTGGTTAAAGGAGGCAGATAAGAGAGTTTCATGCAGGGAACAGATCAGGTAAATACCATCTTTACAGTATTTATGCTTTTTGAGTAACTGGAGCAATTTCCCTTTCAATTTTTAAGAATCCATTTTCAGATCTAATACTGAATCACCTCCATGAAATATTTTTCAGCATTCACAAGTCATCTTAAGGGGCTTATTTTCTTCACTGTTGTTTTCCCCATCTCACACATCAGCTCTTCTCTGTCACAGCTTTTCAAAGACAGTCTGTCAGCATGCAGACTGCTGTATCAGAGGCTTGATTTCTGTAACTATTGTGTGGGAGAGACTGAGCAAAGGGAAGAGAGCTCTTTGGACTCTTTCTTTGTGTTAGAGTGCACCTTGAGAATTTTGCTTCAAAGCTTGACACAGTGTAGGCAATTTTTTAGCAATTCCTTCCTCTCATTTTTGTTATAAATTAAACATCCTGTGCAAAGTGTTGTAAAAGAAAACAAACCCCCTCTTAATTGCCACTTTTAAATTCAGCTTAAAATACAGTGACATAACCCATAGTGGTGCTCGTCCACGTTATTAACTTCTTATGCAGTGGAATATGTAAGGACCATAAGCTCTGTGTGTCAATTCTAACCCCTCTGCTAAAACTGAAGACAACTTTTAAACCCAGAATAACAATTTTAACTTTACCATAGAATTACTACTTTAAATTTTCCATGGCACTATGTACCCAACTCTTCAATGACATTTTTTCCTCTTTGTTTTCCTGGTGCATTGTTTTTCTTACAGAAGTAATAAAACGTATCAGCTAACCAGCCAGCTGGTCTGTTATTCTGTAAAATACTTGCTTTCACAATGGTTATTCAGAGGATGTTGTAGAGGCTGAAGCCAGGAATTTATTCTTGCATGTCAGTTTAGGGAAGCACAATTTGCACAGAATGCTGGAGTACACTTATTTGTCAACTGGTTTTTTAATTTGGCAGGAAGTTGATATCTTGTATTCCAGCAGTTCTTCTTTCCAAGATTTATGAATCATCCTTGGTTTTCAAAGAGTTTTGCTTTGCATTAAATAACAAAGTAACTGCTACACAAGAAAAGCAGTGACAAAAATAACAATAAGAAAATGAACAGCATTATTATTATTAAGAAAATGAACAGCATTATTATTCTAGCTTACCAAAGCCAGAAAATGAAGAGTTAAAGTTGAACCTTTCTTAGTAAATTTGGAGGTGAGGGAAATGTCCAGAAAGTCATCATTTAGATGGAATTATGGATCTTAATATGAAAAGGGCCCCCAAGTAGTCTTTTTTTCTGCAGCTGGAAAAAGTAGGAATTTATATTTTGAGTAATAGTTTTTTTATATGTTTGTTTCACTGCTGTGCATGCTTACAAGCACTCTGACCTAGGCCACTGGGAATCTCTCTGCCATCTCAGATCCATTCCAGCTGGACCAGAGACTAATTCCAGCCACTTGCTCAATCTGCAGTAGGTATGGTTTGTGAATGCAAATGGATTAATTTTAGATACAATTTTTAATGCTTTCCTTCAGATAGAGTGAAAACCTCCAAATCAACACTTATTGCATGATGATGACAATAGACAGTAACTCTTTAAAATACTTATCACAATTATTAGCAGGTTTACAGTAATAAAGTTTTCCTAATATTTTGACTCCTAGTACAGAGCCAATCTGATCATATGTACACAGGTCTGTGCACTCATTGCACTTCCAGAGTGCACATGGAGGTCTGGAACCTGTGATGGATGCCTTTGGATGCACCATGCTGCCATATTTGGGGTCTTGGTCCAAAGCAGAAGCATTTGTTTGTAATATTGGTAATCCCACCTGCCTGAACTAATGTATGGTCTCCTTGAACTGGCCTAAGAACTTGAGCCACTGTCTTAAAAGTTCTGAAGTTATGGTTTTAACTTGGTATGGGAATATTTTTCTTAAGCCTCTTAGATTTTTAGTTAAAGGAATTAGGAAGCAAGATAATTCTCTCTGAAATTTACTTGGCCATCAGCTGAAATCTCATGTCTTCAATGGGAAAACTTAGATTAACAAGCAGTGTGCAAGGTCAGGTTAAGAATGCTGTTAAATGACTGAATCCTTTATATGGGGATGTTGTCTCTGCACAAAAGGAGCCAGAACTCCCATGGCAACTCCTGGGATCTTGTCACCCTCTGCTTGTGACTGATGGCCATTTGCAGGATGCATCTGCACCTGCCTCTGCACCCTCACTTAAAAATTAACTTTGTCAGGAAACAAGATCCACCAAAATGGATGAGAGGGAAGGACCCCATCTTTGTCTTTCTGCAGGTTTTCTAGTTCATAGCAATAAAATAAATCCTTCAGACTGCAGCTTCTTCAGCTCCTCCAAACAACAGGCATGTCTTGAATTCAAGTGTTGCTGGCAGTTACATGATCCACATTAGAGGTGAACTGTGAAATGTTCTCAAGGCTTATCTCAGGGTGACATCCAAGGAAATAAGCCTGGAGCTGCATGCAGGCTTGCCTTCCTAGCTGTTCCACTGTTTTAACAGAAATCAGAAAAATTCTGCCCTTGGAAATTAGCGTGAATCTGAAATCCAGAGCTATCAATATAATTTATTAGAAGATTTTTTTTAAATTTGAAGTTACATATCTGTGTCTTAGTATTTTTTTTTTCCCATGCATTCCTGACTTCTCTGTGCTTTGGGTGCAGTACTGGGACAGCCTGAGATCCCAGAGAGGGATCTGCTCAGTTTTCTGCAATTCTGTGTAATGGTAGATGATAGCCTCAGCCCTGGAATATAATGGACAAGCAATCCCTAAACAGTGCCTACTGCACTGCATTTTGTAGAGGGAAATAAAATCTCTCTTGAAATGAGTAAAAGGTTTTTGCCTCTTTACTCTTGTACTTCCTTACCCTACAAATTAAATTCCTTTGGCTTTTCTGAATTTTGGTTTATTAAAAGAAAAAAAAAGACTCTGCACATTTTCCTGTGCTCTGTTTCATGTTCTATAAGAACAAATATAATTAGTATTAAAAAGAGGAATTCCTCAAGCTCAAGCCATTACCCAAAATAATTTCATTCAAGCTCAGTAGTTTAGCCTCATCTAAGAAATACTTTGTAGGAATTTTTTGCTTCTGTTTAGTAAGATAAGAAAAATGGCAATAAAACAGCTAGTGCTAAAAAGACGTGAGGAGAAGGATCCAGCTGATAACTGTCTGAATTAATTGAATTATTCCACTGAGAACCATTCCAATGTAGGTCATTACAAGGGAGTGAGTCTGAAGCTTCCCTCTAAACCCCTGATGCAAGGCCAGTTGACACCAGGGATTAGATTCCTGTTTATTTTAATAGGAGTTAAACCTGAGCTGCTGCTGCAGGCTGTAAGGGCTGACACCCACAAAGGCACTTTGACTCAGCAACACCCAGCTCTAAAACACCCCAGCATCTGCAGGTGGCCCAGCAGAGCTGGATCCACAAGGCTGGGGGCAACCATCCTGTGCAGTTCTAGCAAAATCACTTTGAGACTATTAGGCACAAAGCTGCACATCCAAAGACATTTGGATGCCTCAGGGGCTTGTCTGGGTCCTCTGTGGTCTCCTGTTAACACTCAGGTAATTGAAAAACATGCAGGTGCCTTTGAAGAGTTTAAGCCTCCAGCCTTAACCTGCCAACTTTAATAGAACTAATATTTTACCAGCCACTAAAATAAGATTGAGTCCTGGTGGTAGTGTGGGCTGTGTTCTCCTGCTTGCTTACTGGGATGAAAGAACACCCTCAATTTCAGATATATTAATTGCCTTTGGAGCCTGCAATTATATAGCAGCTTATAGTGGGAGATTTCCATGCCTGAGACCTGAAAGATATTGCTTGTGTCTTATCAGTAAAATTGAATAACTATGTATTTCAAGTCATGCTACTGCATCTTTTCCTCCCTGTCTGGAGGTGTGTAACAGTAGAATCCCCCATCCAAATTTTACAGAAAAGCTTATGCTTAAGAGGCCTGGAACACTTGTGATCCCTGAAATGGTTTACACATTAATATTTTGTACTGTTAATATTTTTAATGTTTGCATTCTTTGTAATTTTTTTGCATATTTTTGGATCACTGACTTTCTGAGGAAAAGCTGGGGTTTGACTATTGGGAAATAATTAAAAGAAAGCCCTTGTGCTGAGTTTCAGAATTAGAAAACTTGATTTTAAAAACCATGAAATTACATTTCAAGGTAATTCTTACTAGGAGAAAGATGTCTCTTATAAAGAAACTAGACCAAAAATTTGTTGGAAAATGGATCTTGCTTCCCTTCCTGGAGTATCACTGCACTGTTACCAAGACGTGTGCCCCATAAATCAGTGTATCAGAACTCTTTAAAGTTCTTGCTTCATTGCAAATCTTGTATAATCACGAAAATCTGCAAAAGCACTTCAGATGAAAGTTTCAGGATTAATCATTCACTGTAAAGGAATGTCATAAAATGTTAGTTTCTGAAAGATGTGCCATCTCTGGAGATGAGGAGGCTCTGGGAAGCTTTATGGTGACCTTTATATATATTTTAAGGGTTTATAAGAAAGACTGAAAAATACTTTTTACAAGTAGTGATAGGGCAAGAGGCAATGGTTTTAAACTTCAAAGTGGGTAGACTTAAATAAGATTTTAGGAAAAAATTCTTTACTGTGAATGTGGTGAGGCACTGGAACAGCTTTTCTAGAGAAGCTGTGGATGCTCCATCCCTGGAAATGTTCAAGGCCAGGTTGGATGGGGCTCTGCTCTAGTGGAAGATGTCCCTGCCCATGGCTGGGGTTGGACCAGTAGAGCTTTAAAAGTCGCTTCCAACCCAAAACATTTATGATTTTATGGTATGTGTCCATATCCTGATAGAACTCCCCAGCTGTGCCAGTGTCCCTTATTTGTGGCCAGTGTCCCAGTTTGTCTGTGGAGAGCTTGACTGTGTCACACTTGGACACACCTGGATCTGTTATTAACAGTGGTTCTCAGGGTGAAGGTACTGAGAGCTGGAGCCAGAGATGTTTTCTCTTGTAGATCAATCTGTGGAAAAGGTCACTGGGGAAAGAGGAAAATGAGCTGTCTTTATAGCTGTATTATTTATACTTCCCATTGAAACATTAAGGTAAACAAAATCTTTTTATTTCAAAGCTTTAAAAAATAAAAGGACCCTTGGCATTGAAAACAGCTACTCAGTAGCAGAAGGTTTAGCTGTGAATTTACTTGCTTTAGGTATTAATGGGATTTTTCCTGAAGTAAATGACTATGTGTTACAAGAAACAGCACTGGAATCAGGGTTCCAATGAAAACTTCCCAACCAGGGAAAGACTCATTTCAGCATAGTGTGGTTTAAATTGTGGTTCTCAGAAATACCCACGTTACTTAGGATTGTTTGGTGTCATTAGAAAGGGCATTCCTAACTCAGCAGATGCTTCTAAATAAACAATGGAAACTTTAATTTTTCAAACTTCTAGCTGCTGAAAGAAAAAAAAATAGTGGCATATAAACATCAACTATACATAATTTTTTTAAGTAAGAAACTTCACATTTACTTCTTTTATTGTTTGTATTTTCTCTTTAAAATGCCTTTTTTAAATTTCAAAATATCTACTGTTTTCATGTCAAACTTAGAGATCACATTTCTATTCCTCCAGTGATCAGTTCACATAATTCAACATATCCAAAGTAAATCTATGTGGAAAATATTACATTTTTCTTAAATTTTCTTCTTTTTACTGTTAGAAATTCCAGCCTAATAACCAGTTCAGTATTTATGTGATGTGAATACGTGGGAGCATCACTGCCTATTTTTGACATGTGTTGCTGAATGTTTTTTGTTATTCTTAATTTAAAATTTTGATTTTTGATGTGAGAGAGGACATTTCATGTAACTGATTTGCCACAGGATGTTTAAGTGGTAAAAATACCCATCAAAATCTATATTATAATAAGATACATAAGGCAACCCAGAGAGTCTTCATCTTTTCTTTCCTCTTTTCACAGCATCTCTTCAGTTTTGGCATCTCTCACTCTGGGACCCGTGTACTGCTGGCACAAACAAACTTGGACTTGTATTGACAGGCTTGTTGTGCTTTGCCAGTCAAAACTTATTAAAATTGTGTGAGGCTTCATGTAGTTGCCTTGTTTCTCTTTTGGACACAGTGATGTATTCTGCAATAAATAGGAAGCAATGCATCATAAAAATCTGTCTGTATTTAATCTCTCTAGTGTTGTTATGCTAACTCCAGGTTGCTGGAAGAAACAGAACCCCCTCCTCTTGGCAAACAAGTTTTATAAATGAGGTTATGTTTCTTTGTCTCATTATTTCCTTACTGGAGCAAAATAAAGGTGTAAATTAGGGTATTGGGGAAATTGTAGATTTATTATGATTTATCTTGTGCTTTTGGGTCTCTTGTTTCTTTTGGCAGGTGGACAGAAATGGATTGAGCAGCAGAGTCAGTAAGAAAAACAGACTTCTTGGGGGGAAGGGCTGGAGTTATCTTGGTTCTCCCTCACAGCAGAATTCTCAGTCACAGAATGATTGGGGTTGGAAGGAACATTTGGAGATCAACTTGCCCAACCCACTAGCTAATGTGGGTTGGGTAGGATTTCACCCAGGTGGGTTTGGAATACCTCCAGAAAATGAGACTCCACAAACTCTCTGGGTAGCTCAGTGTCTGAAGATGCTTGGTAGATTATTCAGCACAAATTTGTAGATTATTTGAAGATGCTTTGTAGATTATTCTGCAGTTTTGGATTCATTCCTTCACCTAATGGTTGCTGGGAAGTGGCAAATGCCAGTTAGAGGCATCTCTCCTTCTGTTGCCTAATCTGCAGGGCGTGGCTGGCTCAGATCCCCCCAGGCCTGTGCAGGGAAAAGCTGTGAGGTCCCCTTGACTCTGCTCACTGCTCTTTCTGGCACTCCTGAGCCACCTCCACTTTAAGTGGCCTAAATTTGTTTGCCAAGCCCATCAGCCATGCACTCATATCATATTTGAGCCCTGCTGGGCGGTAAGGAAGCAGGATGCCAGGAAACCTGCCAGGACTGAGCCAGCTCCCCTCCTCCCAGGACACCCCACTTGGCATAAACCCCAGTCTGCAAAGGAGCTCCAGGGGGACTCCTCTGCTGCTTTGTCCAGCACCACCCACAGCAGCTGGCTCATCTGGGGTGATGTCAGTGAGCTCCAGTATCCCAGTGCTGAAGTTTAAAACAATCCCCTTCATCAAGGCAAAAAATTACTGGTTTGGGTAAAAAATATCTTTTAAAAATATCTTTTTTAAAAAGGGATACAAATATGTTCTTGCTTTTACCTTCTGTTATTCATGGGAGATGTGACACAGTGCCAGACAAACAAGAAGAAGAAGCTGTGAGGAAGAGTTGAACTCCTGTATGTGACTTATAGACCTCTTATTCTCTTCGTTTGGTTTAGATTTATTTTGAAATGTGAGAATTTACTTTGTATCTACACGAAACAAATGGATGAAATCAGCCCTGATAGTTCTGCTAAACTCCTGCCTCTCTGAAATCTGCTGTGTCTTTATTGGAAGGACTTAGGGAAGAATGAGATGGAAGGTTAAAATTTAATCTTTTTGCTGGGTGCATTGCTGATTCTTATAAAAATTACTCCTTCCACCTGATTTTCATCAGAAAAAAAAAAAAAGAGAAAGCTTTTGTGTGTTTGATAAAACACTGACATTTCTGAATGACTTAAAAGTCATTTGAGTGCTAGATGAAATTGTAAGGCTAATGTAGCCATTTTCCTGCTTCAGCTGAATTCTGTATCTTGGACACTAAAGCTGCACTTGCTTTGATTGTCTGCTGTCCCTTGGTGGCTGCTTTGGTCGCCTGCAGTCTTGCACAGGCTTTGCATAATGCCAAAGGAACAAGCTATTTCAAGAAAATATCACTCTCTTTCCCAAATCCCATTTGTTTTCCCCATGCGCCTAAAGCCCCAAAGGCAAAGCAGCTAATGTCATTCTCATGGGCAACAGGAAAAGCTCTGGCTATGAAATCTGAATCCTTTTTGTAGCCTATGGAAATAGGAAAAAAGGTGGTCTCTGAAAATAAGGTCACACCTTTATGTTTTAAGATTGTTTGCATGCTTTCGTGTCTGTTACCCCAGTGCAGTGCACCAAATCTCTCATCACATGGATAATTTAGCTGCTGTTTTAAGCATATCAGCTTCCTGGCTTCAGGGATTTGCAGGTGTGCCTGTGGTCCTGTGTTAATTGGCTGCTCAGCAAAGTCATGAACCTGCTACTCAGATGGGACATCCCAACTCCTGGGTGGTGCTCCTGGATCTGCAGTGCTGGGATGCACCTAATTCTGATGGAAGAGATGCTTTGGGTGGGACATTGCCTCTTTTAAGCAATGCACTATCTGTCATGTTAACATGTCTAATTCTAATTTAATCACTATCAATATCTAATTTAATCATATCTAAATTAATCATATAAAGGCAGAGAATCTGGGGAAAAAGGAGGAAAAAAGCTGATCATTAGCATAACTCTGGTGCTCATTTGGAAGTAGAGGCAGAGGAGTAGCCTTTGCGAGTGATTTCACCCTGAAATTCATTATTAGCCCTGTGCATCTTGGCCATGTGAGAGCAGAGGACTGAATGTGTGATTCAAGGAAAGAAACATTTTTGTCTTTTGCAGAGGGCAGCAGTCTTTCATCAGGATCAGGACTTTGCCCCAGTTTACTCAGATCACCTCTATCACTGCCAAAAGTGAGATGTGATACACCACGTCTAACACCTTCTCTCTTTGGAAGTCCTTTTCCCCTTTGCATAGTCAAATAATAGCTGGCTGAATTTTGAAGTCACCTCTTCTTTTTGGACAGTTCCATCTTGATCAATACATCACCAAGGGCTTTCATTTGGATGGTGCATTGTCCCAGCCTGTTCTGAGCTACAATTCCTGCAGTGACAGACAGCAAAGGCAGCACTGCCAACTGCCAGGGAGGGCTTTTGTGTTTCTCATTAACAGTTACACCATTATTTAAGGGCAATGAATTATTTTTTGAAAGCCTGGGTACTGGGTTTAGAAAAGGAAAAATTGCATGCACAGCAAAGCTGCTGAGAGCAAACCTAGCCTATATGTTTAGAGTTTTAAACGATTGATGGAAACTTTCTGTCTTTATTTTCACGAGTGAACAAGCATCTGCTGTTGCAACTGCTGGTTAACAGGCTCTTTTCTCCATATGAAGTGGATCCAATTATATGCTCCATGCCATCCCAAGAGAAGCACAGAAGTAGCTCAAAGCAGGACTATTTAATAAAGGAGAGGCATAGGATTATGGAGAGTGTAATATTTGCTGTACTTAAATAGGCTGCACTGAAAGGGAATTTGCCTTTCTTCCTCTTCTGAAAACAGCTGTTGTAAGGGCAGAGAAAAAGTAACCCAGTGAATTTAATTTTCCCCTGTCTTTGTTCTTGTAATTCTCTGTTGAATTTTATTTATTCTATATTAAAATATGCACAGAGTTTATTTTTGTTTTATCCAAATCCCTATGAAAAAAATGTTGCTCTTCCTACTGACTTTGGTGACCTTTGGATCAAACTGCTAGTGCTGTTTCTATGACAGTTTTGGCAATAAATTCAAAGATGTTGCAGACAAAACAAAGTTTTCTTGACATTTATAAAAAGTGACAAATTATCTTTAAAAACTTCTGGAGGAAAAGCTGCGCACTATGAAGGCATTTCTTGGTGTTCCGATTTTTTAAATTACATTTTGGTGTACTTTTGTCATCTTGGAGATCTGTGTTCCCTGCTCAAACTCAGTTTGCAGTATTAGATAAGGCTGTATTTTTCAGTGGTCGTTTCTCCCATGATCCCTCTCTCCTCTGCTGTTGTCAGCCACCCCACTCTGTTCCATCCAATGCACTTTTTCCAGCTTGAGGATAGAACATTTGCCCGTGGCAACTGGGAAAATTCAGTGTAACAGTTGTTTATGACAGATTGTAATTTGGTCTCCTGTCACTTTCTAACTTTTGCATCAACAGCCCAGCTAAATTTTCCTTCCCTATCTTCCCCACCACCTGTGAAATTTGCCCTTTCCTTGCCACTCCTGTAACAAACACTTCTGCAATCAGACAGGTTTGGGTTCTGCTCTGTAGCTCCTTCTACGGATGTATGCATGTTCCTTCCTAGTATGCTCCTCTGTTCCTCCTAGCTGCCTTAGTTGCATCCTGTTTGACCTAAAAACTCACAAAGGAATTATTTTCTTACTCTCTACTAGATCAGCCATGGTGTTTCTTAATTGGTCTTAGCCTTTTGATCTCCTTTCTTGCTCTGCAGTGATGCCCACGAGGGTTTTGCTGAGCACTGGGCATGGAGCATGGCAGAGGATGAGCAGCTTGGGTGGCTCCCGTGGGCTGAGGGTTCAGCACTGAGCTCTTCTGCAGCCAGAGATCAGACTGGGCTGCCTGCTAATTGGTAGGAGGGGGAAGTGCTGGAAATATTTATGTTGATAAACACTTGCAGAACTATTCCTGCTGGAAGTGTCAGAAACATTCTGTGTAGTACAGCTTGTGGTGGGTACTCACTTTTTCTTTCAAAACTTTCTATGTTGTTCTGCTCTTTCTGACTTTGGCATTTTGCTTGCTTTCTAATAGACTTTTCCTGAATCTGGTCTGTTTGTAAACTCTTGGTCACTGTCCAGGGCTGATTCTCTGAGGCTGGATCATTCCTGGTCCCTGAATAGGGAGTTACAACTTCACCTGGATGGGAGCATGAGTTGTACAATTTTTTTCTAGCCTGAAGATTCTGGAAAAGCATATTTGCATAAGTACTGTAGATGTTTACAGCTGGAGTATTTATGCAAATGCATTTCCATGCAGAACTCAAACTTTTCATGAGAATCTGAAATGTGTGTTTTGTCTTATTTTTGTTCCACAAGTTTCCTTTTCTATCCTAAGTATTACAGAAAAGAGAGTTAGCTGATGATCCTCTTTAGTTTTTGCCCAATTTTTCTTTTTTTCTCTTCACTGAGGGGGCTTTCAGCTTTTCATTCACCAAAATGATTCACTCTTCATTTATTCCAATATGCTCTTGCTGAGACTGCAGGTCACTTTATAGCCCACTGTGCAAGCAGTTAACTGAAATTCTTAGGGCTCTTTTTCTAAACCAACTATTTCCTCCAAATTGATGGTGCAATCCAGAGTAGTTTAAAGCCATTTTTGCTAGTAACTGTTCACAGTTTACAGGTTTAACCTCACATGCTCAATAGCACTGTAGTGTCCTTCATGGTCGTGTCCCAGTTTTTGGCTTCCACTTCTGTGCTCTCTCCCTCTCTGGGCTCAGATTTTGCTAAATGAGCACACCCCAAAGTTCATCATAGTTTTCTGTGTGTAGTAATGGAAACTGTGGGTCCTAGTTCTTCAGAGCATTCTTCTTGGTGGTTGTATTTAGAACTTCCTCCTGGTCCCCTTGGGGAGCGATTAGATATCACGGTGGAAAGGGGGTGCATTGATCCACAGGTGAAGAAGCCCCAGGGTACCTTTCTGGAACATTATCAAAAGGCCTTTAAAGGAGTTAAAATAAATTGTCTCAGTGTGTTTTTGGTTTTTTTTTTATTCTCCAGTCTGTATGAAGCACTTCACTTCCTCCTTTCTTCACTGTGGGTGACAAATGGAAAATTTTAAAGGCTGCTGAATACTGTGCATTTTCACAGTAGGTCAGGTGTTTAGCACAGGTGTTTCTGAACTGGCATTGCATTGATAAAGTGCACTGTGCTTGATGACTTTTACAATTTCAACCTCTGCCCATGTGAAGTAGGAGCCTTCCATATGCAGCACAGGGTGCAATTTAAGTTTGTGAAAATGATGGTTAGCTCGAGAGTAGAAAGGGTGAGTCTGGATCTTGCTCACACAGCAGAGAGTCAGCTGGTGAAGCTGCCAGAGATCTGGCAGACTCAGCAAAACTGTGGATCTGAAAAGGTACCCTGGTGAATTTAGCCCTTTTAGGTTCTGGAAATCAGTTACACTGGATTTCTGATTTTTCTTAATTGTCATTGTTATTCCGAAATATTTTTCAAATTATTTCAGTCAAGGATGGATTAGCAAACTATTCTTTTTTCCCTATTCACTATTTACTAAACACAATGTAATTGTATTACATTTTCCTTTATTTATATTCAGATTATCAATATTTTTAAAGAAGAAAAAAATCTGTGTTGTATAATAAGTATAGAAGTCCCTATGATTACTTTTACTAAAACTCATGAAACTTGCAAGTTAAATGAACTTTTTTGCATGGAATTCTCATAAGACTCGGCTGTAATTCAGTACAACACAGAAAAAAAAAAGAATTGTGCAGCTTCAGAAATAACAGTGAGCAGAATTCAATGCTTTAATTTATGAATGTATTTGCACATTAATTTTGTATTTGTGTAGTCAAGGATGCATACTTTGTTTATCTTCCATGCCTACTTTTCTGTTGGCAATATTCTGTTGTTATTTTCATTGCTATTATTATTAGGTTTTATTATTTTTTGGTTTGTATTATCCTAGAACTGCAAAGCCAGATAATAAACAAGGCTTTCTTGTAGAAACTGCTTTGTTATCATATAAAAAAGAAATAGTATCTATTCTTAACATGTTATTGGGTGCAAAGAAAGGGGCATAGACAAAGGCTGGGAAAACATAGAACTTGAATGAATAAATCTTGCATAATGGTGGATATGTCAGATTATGCAGTGCCACACTGTACATTTGTGCTTAAAGTCTAAAAGAAAATAGATATAAATACAACCTCATTTCTGCATTGCCAGTGGTGTGATAGGACAGAATTTTTGATGTTTCACCACTAGCTGTAGCTGCAAAGATAGGATGGGCTATTCACCTGCAGCCCTGAACACAGTGGAAAATGTAAACCACTCTTTGCTTCAGCATGGAAAGATTCAATGAGATCTCATGGATGCAGGGTGGATTTAATGAGATCTCATGCATGCAGGGTGGGTTTAATGAGGATTTAATGAGATCTCATGCATGCAGGGTGCTCCAAGGGGCCCCAGTGCATCCTCAGTCAGGAGGTTCAGAGATAAGGGCAGAAGCAGAAGACAAACATAAGTACAGGACTCCTATCTGGCAGTCTCTTAGATTTTTTTTTTGCCAAAAATTACCCTAAATTGTCCTCCTGGCAGAGCACAGGACCCAATACATCAGTGGTGTCATTTACCATATCTGCAGCAATCTGTTTAAGTAGGTGATGGTACAATTTTTGTGCAGATCCTGCAAATATTTATGCCATAGTCAAGAATTTCAAATCTCTTTGCTTGCTTTTGACAGAGAATCAAATGCAGAAGCTGCTGCTCTGGGGCTTTTAGATTTTTATTCATGCACAAGAGCGAATTTTAAAATGGTCTTTTTCTCCATATTCCATAGCACCTGCCATCACCTGTAGCCCTCTTTGGATAATTTTAGATTTTTCTCTGCTTTTACCATCCAGCCTAGCATTTGAGCCAAGACCTACTTTCTCTTTGTGGGATTGTCATGCCCCTGACCTTGTGCCCAGCTCTTTTGTGGAAAACAAGCAATAATGAAAGTCACATTCAGAGTCATATCCTGATAGAGGGATCCTCTGTTGAATGTTATCTCATTTTTCAGCAGCTTTGCTGGCTTCAGTGCTTGGAAACATTTAAATTCCCCTCTGGATGGGATGAATCCTTTTTTTTTTTTAAGTATTCTTCTAGCTTGTCCTTAAATATGTGCTTAACCCAGTCATTCAGAGTCACTTTCTGAGAATGAGTTTGGCAGACAGAGTGAGGCTCCCATGAGTGGATACAGCCTGTTAATTCCATTTTGAGGAGGTATCTACTTTTTCAAACACAGCAAAGACACCAAAAATGTGGAACATTTTGGGGAATGCTGTAGGACTTACAGAATCTTTTCATAACACACAAAAAAACCCCCTCAACTCACTTTCATGTTTTAATGTTAATTCAAAATCCATTTATTTTCCTTTCATCCTTCCCACCTATTGATGAAAATGTTTCGTCTTTCTTTTACCAACAGTGCTCTATCAGTGAAAGAATACATTGTGGAAAGAAATACCTTATAAAATACGTGAGAGCAAGAAATTGTAAATTTTTATAGTCATGCAGCTTCAGAAGAAAACAGAATAACTGTGCTGTAGGTAGAGATGTTAAGGTCACTTGCTAAGTAAGGCAAGAGAATAGGTCTGATTCTTACCCTGAAGTTATTAAGAGATAATATTTATATTGATATTTTAATGTTTATATTATACAGATACATTCCAATGGGAAGTTGAAGAAATATCCAATGTCCTTGTGGCTGATCTCCAGTGTATCATGAGCCTTGTCCTGACCATGGAATGATTTGGCTTGCATGGGAATATCGAATCTTACAGCAAGGCCCTCTGAGGGTTGATGTGCCTTTTTTGGGCGTGCAGGGCTTTCCCAGAGGATGGAAGCCCAAAGCCCATGGCAGGGACCACCTTCAGTGGCAGAAATGTGTTTCTGCCAGCCCTGCTGGGCCCTCTGCACAGGGATCAGGTTTTGGTGACATCGTTGTACTGGAGAGGGAGGGTTCACAATTTTGTTTTTGCAGACAGCAGTTTATACCTTAAAAATTATCTGAGGAGTCTTAAAACACACCTAAACTACACATAAATTCTCTTTAAGTCTTGCACATTGGCAGTGTGATGTAGAAGCTTCAAGGGGATTAAGATATGATCTAATATGGAAGTTCACCTCTAATTTGGACAAAATGTTTCCTATAGGCATTTCTTCAGAAATATGAAAGGGGTGTGTGTAATCTATGCCTTACAAAAATATATTTACCTTATTCAGGGCCTGATTCACCAGAGAAATGAAAACTTCTTGTGAAAATGAAGTTTTCAAAACATTACCTTCCATGTGCATGGACTACCTTTGGTTTCTCCATTCCTGTGAAACTTTCCACTCAATTTTGTAAAATATTTACTCATGAAGTCACTTTTAATGAAACAAAATCAAGTGCTGTGAGAAAATCAAGCCAATACACAATAGTTCAATATTGTATATTGATCCAATATTGATCTGTTTAACTACTCTGCTTGGTTCTCATTGGAAAGGGGAATTTGGGATGACAGATGTGCTGCATCTGGCTGACTCAGCTATGTACTTCCTGGGCTGGTTGTTCCAGACCAAGGACATGGCCAAAAGATACTGATCTGTGGGCTGGGTTTCTTTTCAGTGGAAGTCAGAGCAGGATGGCTGCTGCATGCAAAAATCTCTCTCAGTAATGGAGCCATGGTGTTCAAGGGCACAGACCTACATTTAATATCTTGGAAGTGTTTCTGGGTCCATTGATTTAAACATAGCCATGATCCTCTTTCATCTTCAACTGAAATTTATGAAAATGTTACAGCTCGTGACTCACTGGGACTACAATGAATCTTGGGGATTTTAACTGTCTTGTGATGTCCTTGATAAAGTTTGATTGCTCACTAGTTTTGCCTGGACCTCATCCAAAAGGTCCAAGTGAAAGCAGTGAGCTTGATAATCATACCCCAAAGTGCCAGAGTTGTCATCCTCTATATTTCCATTTCTTCACAGCAAAATTAAAATGAGGCACGTCAGAGTTCTGACCACATCTTCTCTTATAATTCTTTCTCAAGAGTATTTTGGGTACAATCTTTCAAGTACAACTCTTTAAGTTTTTCCCTTAATCTTAGACAGAATTAACCCTAAAATCTTGGCTAATTCCAATATTAGTCCCTCATACTCCTCTAAAAGCTGTTTTTGAGTTTGTTACCTGTGATGTGTTAGGTGGGATCACTCAAACCTTTTCAGGAGCAAGTGTTTGAAAAACAAAGAAAATGCACACCTGGACTCTTGGAAAGTACCACAATTAGGGTGGTACAATTTTCATTTCATTTTCACTTTCTGGAGATGCTCTGCCATAGTACAAAATGCTCAGGAACCAAAGTTCACTGCATTTATGTTGCAGTCAAATCTTGTACTGTCTTTTTGAAGTCTGAGAAACAACTCTGGAGGAGCATTCCTAGCCAGAGGTATAGTGGGCTCCATTTGAGACTTAAGAAACCCTAAAAAAAATCCTTGTTTATTCTTCTTTCAATGAGAATTAGAGCAAATATTTAGCTTTATATAGTCTAACAATGAAAACCAGTGCAGAAGCTGCTGTCAGCTAAGATTTTCAGTTGCCTGGGACCCCCATTTGCAGCTGGTAATATGTAACTTCAGATACCTGTTGCTCAGCAACTCAGGCATGGGGCAGCACTAAATGGTCTCAGTTACCTGAATTGTGACAGCTTAGACTGGTACCAATCTGCTGTTTGCATGTTTAGATTCATATTTAAGTGCAATTAAATTCCCCAGTTTGATTATTCAGGTGTTGGACCATAACTGTAATAATATTAGTCAATAACTATAATAATATTAGTCAATTTGCTGTATGGTTTTACCAGAGGGGATATTGCCTTTCTGTCCCATTACTGTTCTTTAAAAAGCAATGATACAGAACAACCCACCCAATGACAGTGTTTGTGAGCCTGTCCAGAAATGGAGGATTTATAAATTAAGGTATTACTTCATCAGGATTTTGATCAGCCTCTCTGTTTGATTTCAGAAATCAGTGGAATATTTCTTTGGCTTTAGTGAGCTTTGGATCAAGTCCTGTAAGGCCATTCAAAAAAAGGAGAGAAGTTACCTATTCTTTTCTAATAGTGCTTCTGACTTTTTTCTCCCTTCTAGATCCTCTTTTAAGGCTTCACCTGCTGAAACTAAACCAATCAGCTCCTGAAATTTGGATAATGGCTCAGCTGAAGCACACACATGCAGCAGGGTGAGTTTACCCTGTGACTTCCAGCTTCCCTTTCTGATGTGATGTGTGATATTTGTGTTGCCTCAGAGCACAGCTTCTGAAGCTGGGAGCTTCCCTTCCGTGTGCCCTGTGAGATGCAGGGGTGATCACAGATCAGGTGCACTCTATCCTGCTGGACACTTGGCTCTCTTGTTAATTATAGAGATGGAAAAGCTCTTTAAATACTTGCTTTCATCTTGTCTTTGCCTTGTCTCCTGTATTTTATCAATTTACTCAGTGTGGGAACATCCTTTAGCTTTCATCTACCCAGGACTGTCTTTAAAAGGAACAAAGTGTTTTGATACACAATGATCTTTTCTCCCACTCTGTCTCTCCAAAGGTAGTCAGATCACATGCTTTATTTACTTTTTGGACATGTTTGCAGTTCAGATATTATCACCCACCAGGACAATGCCCTGATTACACTGACAAGACTTCACTGTGTCACAGCAGTTGTCCCTGCTGCTGTTCAGAGCAGAGGTGGACAGCAGCATAGAAGCTGTCAGGAGAGTTTCTTCACCAGTTAAGAGCTTTAAGCTGAGAAGGTCTTTAATGAAAGAATCTGAGGTCATCTGCAGGGTGAAAAGTGAGTTGGATCAGTGCTCCAACTTCTCCTGTGTTCCAGCACCTGACACAGCCTGAGCTGGTGGGTGGCACCCTACCTATGGCAGAGAGGGTGGAACTAAATGGTCTGGGAGGTCCCTTCCAACCCTTGCCTTTCTCTGGCTCTCTGTTATGGCTTGGTCATGATGCTCTGAATGGAAAGCATCCCTTGTTCACTGCCTGATCAGTCCCTGATTACCCCTAATGCCTCCCCATAATACCTGTAGTGCCAGTTCTGAGCTGTTTCAAGTGTTCGTTCCTCCCTGTAGCAGCTTAGACTTGAAATGGTCTCTTAATGTAAAAGCTTGCCGAGTTCTACCCACCTATAATTTTTAAAGTTAAAACAAAAAGACTCAACTTTTTTCTTTTTCTGAAAGAATCATGAAATAATAATCAAATATACAATTTGTTCTGATATTTCAAAATTATATGGCTATTAGGTATTTTTCCCTTGTGCTTTTATATTCCATTTTGTTATTCTGTGAGTGTGTAGGGTGGTATATTGACTATATTTGAATCTGACCCATTGAATTACTTCACTGTTTACAGTGACCATCCACTGAAACTTAGACATTCATGTTTCAAATTATGATGTTGCTAATTCAATTAGATTTTCTTGCTAATCTACCCACATAAGCATTAAATATTAAAAGGAGTGTAGGAGCTGTCAAATATCATCTCACTGTTTTGCATATTTATTTTGTCTGAGTTTTAAATAAATTAATTATTCAGTCATAACTTTGAAACTAAATCATCTCTGATGTTTTGATCAGTGGCACTGCTGGTCTCTCAAAATAATGACCTTTAAATATAAATCATCAAGGTTTCTTTGCCTACACCATGACAAAGCACTGATAAGGAACCCTCACACTGTGTTTTTCCATGTCATTTTCAGATAAGGTTCTCTTTTCTTTTCTCTTCTGTAGTAATAGAAAGTTAAGAAGATGTTAAATAGCCAAATCATGCTGCATTTTTACATAATTAAGCAAAATCATGTCATTAAGAAAAATGGGTTGAGATTACTAAACAATCTTGGGATATAGAGGCATGATTTAGACACATACATACCTTGTATTAAAATTAATGAGGATAATAGCAATTCCTCTACATCATTTTGAATATCTCAGGAAAAAGCTGCGACTTGAGACTTTTTAGAGGCAAATTATTATTGATGTACATTATCCTTCATAGTGAAATTAATGGCCAGACAAATATGGTAACCAAGTGTATTTCATATAAATTATCATTTGCTTTACACTTTAAACAAGCAAACAATGCAATGTAGAGAGAGAAACAAGCTAAAAATAACTCAGAGCCATGGGACCATTAATCTTGTTTCCTACCTCTTCAATAACAAAACCTGAGCTTATTTTGACAGGAGGAAATGAAGGCTCTCTACATTAAATGTTCATCCACGTGTGGTCTCAGGGCTATTATTCATAGGCTATTAAACATATGTATGCATTATATTTAAGGGTATGGGTTTGTTAATTTTTAATGGCTTGCTTGTAACTGTGGATATTGATACAACAAACCTTTATCCCATGGAAGAAACAGATTCCAAGGTTCATGGGGTTTTTTTAGCAACAGTTCCATCTGTAAATTTCAGATTAAAGACATGTTTTTCCTGTTGCTGCTGCCACCTGTCTTGTGACTATGCTGAAGGACTGGGAAAGAGGGTCAGAGGATAAACTGTGAGTCCCAGTCTGTATTATAACATGCATATAATTTGGCATGTTTGAGTGTAAAAATATTACTGTTTTCTGCCTGTTGGTATTATCAAGTTCCCTTTGAAGCCACTGCTTGTACTTGTGCTGTAAGTTCTTGCTTCTGATGGAGGAAGACATCATTCCAGTATGTCCTTTCCAGCCCAAAGTGCCATAACTTGCTTTCAAAAACACAGAGAAATGACTAGTAGGCATTAAAGGTCGCATCATCCTTCCATATTTTAGGGTCAAACTGGGGACAATGGTCCCCATAGATTTTGTGTATGAATATAGCAAGTCCTGAGCCCTTGTAGCATTAAGAAAAGCTCATATTGCAGTGCTTTTTGATTTGTTGGAGTTTTTTTTTCCCACCACAGATAGTGACTGAGTAAACTATTTGATAAAAAGATCAGGAAAGCATCCCAAGGGGGAAGTGGGCAGCCCAGGTGTGAAGATCTGGGTGTGTCAGTCTCCACAGTGTGCTGGGCAATGAAGGGGTCACTCAGGCTGAGGCTTACCCTCAGACTCCTTGCAGTGATTTGGGGCAGGAACTCAGATATTTGCTCTCAGATTGCAAAAGAAATCTCAACATTTTAGCACATTAATTATGTTTCTTCATGTCTTTCTAGTTAGCCAGGAAAAACTCTGCCAGTTAATGTCAGTAGAAAACTGCAGATTTGAGTTGAGTTATAACAGAGACACTCAGGCATGAAGCAGACATGAAATTTTTGATAGGTGGGTTTCTTGTTCCCCTCAGTGACAGTGAATGAAAACCAGTATTGCACTGTTCTTTAACTGTCTTGCTATTAATTATGTGCAAATGTAACATTTAGGGTGCAAGAAGCACTGTAGAGCTGGCTTTTCACATACCACTTTATAGAGGACTATTCCTATTTTTCTCAGAGGCTGTAAATGATTAAAAAAGCAAGCAAAGAAGACTTAAAAGTATCACTGAGATCTAAATGAAAGAACACGGGGGATATATGTATTCCATTTGTTGAAATAAAGACATTTGAACATCTACCCATGAGCTTCCTTGCAATACACAGTGTGATTTGCTTTAGGCATTTTAGCAGTTATTAAAAAAACACTTCTAGGAAATATTTCTACAGAAATGTGCCTCTACAGGCTTCCCTGTGAGTCCTGTGTGGAGAAGTTAAGGATCACTCGGTGAGCTACACGCTGGAGCCTAGAAAAAGCAATTTGTAGTAACCACCAAAATATTATTATTTGATTATTTATTTGATATTATTATTTGATTATTTTGTGTATCTGGATGGACAAAATATTTAATATGTCATCTCAAAGGATTAACACAATACCATCACAGATTACTTTCTCTCTAGCAAGTCACACACAGGAGCTGGGCAGTGCAGACTCCCCTGGAGGCTCAGGTTTGTGACTTTATACAATTAAAATGGCATTGTAGGAAAAGGCAGAAGAGGCCATTTGGAGTTTCTATTTGAAATAAGTAGGTTTTTGGACTATTTTTTTTCCTACGGTCAGAAAAAAAATAGACAAAGTCACAATTACAATGAGACATTCAAATTCACTCAAAAAAGCATATTTCCCTTACTCTGCCTCAGTGTTGGTTTTTCAGTTTCTTTGACTGAAGTGATTTTCTTAATATGGAAAGGAGCACACAGTCCTCTGGATGGATTTTTTCCTATGGATATTGATTCTGGCTCAAGTTCTACAGATAATTGTTTATCCATTCAGTATTAAGCACATGAGAAAATATTTGACTAAAGAAAAAAAAAACAACGAATGCAAAAGGCCCCTTGGAAGTGTGATTTAAATCAGTAATGAGGCATATCATTCTGAAAAATGGCATTGCTTTTATTGGTAATTGTTAGTTATATATAATTATAGTATTAAGATTTATTAATTTATCTGTAATACTGTTCCCAGGTAGCAAAACATCCCTGGGTTATCAACACCTTCTCCAGCAAAAAACCAAAATATAGACCCAAAGCAGACCCAAACCCAATTCTGTTATAACCAAAGCAAGAACAGAGACAAAAAGTTTAAAATGAATATGTAATTTGAAAGATGAAATGCTTTGGTGAGAGCATAAAACTGAATTTCTGAACAGACTTCAAGCTACTCCACATAATATAATTTCATGTGGTTGTCATTTCTGCTTTTATTGCTCAGTGAGTGGTGAGACATTGTGTGACTAGACAAGTTTTATCTTACTGGAGGATTTCTTAAGAAGGCTGTTTTATACATTTTTTTGAAATGTCAGTTATTTTCCAGTTAAATCAGGTTTCCAATGAGCTTTTTTAGGAAACTTCCACCAGTCTCTTTCATCCCCTCAAAACTTCAGAGTTAGGTTCAAATCTTACCTTGAATGCTCCCTCAATACTTCTTTACGTTTTCTGTGATGTTTATAGAAAAGTGAATTTGGAAATACAAAGCCTGGAGTCAGAAGGACATGAGGGCTGAGGTAAAAAGCACCATCAAAGGAGGCACCTGGTGGGACAGGACCTTGCCATGTGCACTCTGATTCTCTAGCAGGCCACATTAAAAAAGGATTTAACTAGGCATCCTGGTGTGCCTAAACTCTAGAAAAAAATTTTGTATAATATTTGCTTTTATATGTTCCTTTTATCACTTACCTCAGTTTGTGCCACAATATTAGTGTTTTCTTAATGCTATTTTAGAGTGTGATTTAGACTTTATTTTCTGTTCCTCATAGTGCATTAGCTTGACAGAAGTCTGTAAGCTGTGATTGCAGCATGCCTCCTGAGTCTGCACTTGCAGTCTCTGGCTAATTTGGAATTGTTAGGAGAAATATGTCTGTACTTTTATTTTTTCTTGGCTATTAACAGTCTTTTGGCAAAGGCTTTGGGTTGTTCCAGTGATAGAAATCTGTATATTTTCTGATTTATTTATTTCCAGATCCACAGGGGGGTCTGGCTGCACAAAGGCCGGGTAAGGTGCTGGACTGCAGAGAGGTGGTGACAAAGGGCTGCATTTCTTTAGACTGTGTCCCATGTGATCCTTTTAGGAGCACCCCCTTGGGACTTGAAAAACTTGGAGGAATCAAGATATCATCAGGAATTTAATTTCTTGTGGATCCATGCTGGTTGGTTAAGGGTTTGGGAATCCATCAGGCCGGAGGTCACTATAAATATTCCTGTTTCTGCTCTCATAAATTGTGTTTCCCCACAGCTGACTGAAATAAGCAGATGCCACTAAGGATAATCAAGCATAGCATCTTCTACTCATATTTTAATATAAACTACCTTGTCAGCTGATAAGAAAAAAGATGCATGTCATATAATCAAGAAAAATGAGATAAATATTTTATCTCATTAAATCACCTCTACCCATAAAAATTATTCTGAGAGTTCACCACTTAAAGCTGAGGATGTCCTTTGTGAAGAGAAGGAAACTTCTGTGTACATAAAAGAAAATTAACTCAACAAGTAATCTCCTATAGTCCTTTTGTAATTACCTTTGATATTGAGCAAGAATTCTCTGCTTTCAGAATCTTTTATCTACCCCTCTGTCCTTGGATTAAAACACTCTTTATGGCATCCCATTTGTTGCCATGGAAATGAATGTAGTGACAGATTCAACATTGTGGATTCTCTGGAAGAAACAGTATGGGGGAAGGAGTTGGGAGAAAAAGAAAAGGCAAATATTGAATTTGAGTAGGTTTCTTTTGGAATTAGCAGTTGTGAGAAAAATGGATATTGGCTAAAATAAGAATGGCTTAGAATCTAATGTGAGCAAAAGGTTTTGAGTCTGTAAGGTTTTGTTTTGTTTTGCTTTTTTATTTGGCATTTTTCTTTTTGTGATGCACAACTGTTCATGCCATGGAGTCCATTGAAGTCAGTCCTTCATGCTTGTGCAAAAAACTACTTCAGAAACAACATTAATTTGCTTCTGTGGAGATGGTTAATGCCTGGAAGTCTGAGAAACTTTTACATTTTCCTTCTCAACTGAGGGAAAGTTTGGATCTGTACATTTCTCCCCATTTGTCCAGGAGAATACCTGATGCAGCTGTAATTGTTTCCTTAGAATGCTTTAGGATCATGTAATTCACTATCAGGAGAGGAGATGGGCTTTCCTGTAGCTGTAAAAGCTCTCACTTTTCCAATAAATTAAGGTTATTTCCCTTCAGTAGTAAATGTGTAATGGGTAACTAATGAAAAATGGATAGGTGTGTTTTCTCTGACTGTGCTCTCCAGCAACAGGAGATGGCCATGGCTCACTGTTCAGGAATGGAGGGGGATTATATCTCTGATGTCCCTTACACGCCCTCAGGGAACAGTGTTATAATCCAGACATGTGAGCAGAAAAAAATGGAGGTGTCCCCCTTGCTACCTTGCTAACATAAGCATATTTTAGCCAAAGCAAAACATATTTAGCATATTTGGCTTCTGATGCAAAAGTTTAGTTCCTTTCAGCAGTGGGACAATTATTCTAATAAAGTGGGTAAATATTATAGCATAGGCAAATGGAAATGCATTGAATCAAAGCTTCACATGAAACTTGTTCCTAGAGGCACCCACACAGAAACTGGACAGTCCATTAATATTTCTGGAGAGTGATTCTGATCATCTGGGGAATTAAGAACTGTTGTTTCAGCTGGAGCTTTCATAGCTCCATCAGCTTCCTTGTGGTTTGACATTGGAAGGCAATACCACATATCTGTTTACACAGAGGAAGAACATTGCAAAATATACCTGGGCTTTACTGAATCTATCTGAATAAAATCTTCATCTGATTCTCTGACTGTGCTCTCCAGCAACAGAAAACGTAGCTCTCCAGTGGCACAGATTCCCAAATTTGCAAAAGCATCTCTCTAGTCAGGGCTCTGGAGGGTTTATCTCCAGAATACAGTAGGAACTGTTTCCAAACTTGACTGACACACCTCTAATTGAGTACTGATAGAAATGTTGCCTTCTCCTAAAGTGGAACCACACTGAAACACCTGAGGATAATGAAAGAGGTAAGGAAAAAACAAAGCAAGCTTGCTTATGTGTGATGATGTTTGGTTGATTTTCTCTGTGGTACCTGGAAAATGCAGTGCCATGCATGACTGGTGTAGCAGCCAGAAAGAAATGTCAAGGGTGTTGCAGCCATGAAGATTTTGGGTTGAATAGCTCAGTACTTTCCTGCAACTATAGCTGTAAAATTAGAAGAGGAATAATGGTACTTGTTTAGAATTCCTGTATATCCATAAAGGAGAAGAATGCTCCATATGTTAGCATTCATTTATAACATGAGTGAGTGAATGGAGTTTGAGTGAGCTTCTGGATAATTTATCAGAAATGAATAATGCAAAATGATTCTTAAAAAAATCAAGTAAATCACTGTGTAACAACAGCCCTGCACTAAACAAACTGCTGCTGCTGGAAGAGACACTTCCTGTAATTTAAAGTACTTCTCTGCTCCAAGTAGAAAAATCACACTTCTTATGGGCACAAAGATGCCAGAGCAGGCTCTGAAGACATCCTGTAAAGCAGAGGACAGAGAAGATTCTCTGTAAAACTAGGGATAGAAAAGGAGAGAGAGCAAGGGGGGATTCATATGCTTACAAAGCAGAAATGGGTCGCGTTGGGTGGAAAAAAATTAACCTCAGGACAACAGAAGAGTGACCTGATAAAACGCAATATACTGAAAAGGAGAGACAAGATCCGTGGGTGGGGGAGGGAGGGTGCTCTGTGTGGTGAGCACTGGAGCTGACAGATGAAGGGCACAGTACAGCCAAACAAGGGGACAAACTTGCAAGTGATTAAATACACTATTCAAAAGACATTAAGTTCCTGTGGAAGACAGATGGAGTTGACATTAGGAGAAGAAAGCTGCAAATAGAAATGGGAGGAGCAACTGAACTTTAGAGGCTTCTCTCTAGAGGTGAATTTTATGTATTTTTTTGCTTTTTTTTTTTTTTTTTTTAAAAACAGAACTGGCAAAGCAGATAACAGACTCATAGAGGAGTGATGGCTTTTCTTTTATTCATTTCCAGTAGATCTTTGCATACAGATCTGATCCCCACCCTCCTATCAATCAAAAGTGTGTGGTACACCAGATATTTAGGCTGATTAATTTGTGTTAACATTAATATGTGTGACAACTTGTGCTTAATATCACTAACAACTGTTTGGTGCAGGATTACCTGGGTTTCCTGTGAAAAAAGATCTGAGTGTTTTGAATAGATTATTCTACATCATGGCTACATGTTCATGATGAGAGTTTGAGAGAGGCCTGTGCTGCACAGCTCAGATGTAAGTCCAGATTTTGATACTCCCCTCTAATTTGGATGTATTCAATTTTGACTTGGCTCATTATGAATGGCAAGACCAGCTGCAAAATTCAGATGCTATTCTAAATTTGGAATCTGAGACTTGCCAGAGGTCAGGCACTTTCAGAGATAAAAGTGAGGTTTAGAGCTATCTCTAATAGGAAGATAATATATATTTTAGAAGGAATGGCTCCATATTTCCTCTCATCAGTGATTTACCAGGTACATCACACAGTGCAGGTTTTTACAGAAACTCTGCTTGTGTGATCCTCAGTGACAGTTCTGTATGTTGCCTGGATCAGATTCTGATCTGTTACTGTCCTAAGTCAGCTGTAAATCTGTAATATTTCTGTTGGGTGTGAGAGTGGAGTAGCATAAGGGAATAGTATGTATGGCATAAATGAGACTGCACGTCACTCACAATTGTAACGTGTAGCATTTGTCATTACACTTTACAAGTCCTAAGGGCTAGATCTGGAAAACAGGTCCATGCCTAAGGCAGGATTTAGGCAGAATTAAGATATTATATTCTGAAACTGTAAGCCAAAATAGCTGTTTCAGCTCTTTGCTTTTTCCTGAAACAGGTTTTTTGACTTGGTATTTTTTGTAGGTGCCAGAGCAGATGTTTAATTCCTGCAGGGGGCCCAGCTGACTGGTGTACCCCAAACTTCTTTACAGCAAGGCAGAATTATACTCATCAGGAAATGCAGAGGTTTAGTATTTGCCTTTTTATTGCTGTACTCCAGGTCTTTCAATTTCAAACCTAAATGTCAAGCAATATTGTTAGGATCCCTTGGGAGCAAGAGTGGCAAACCAGGATACAGCACCACAGAGATGAACAAATTCATCCTGCTGGTCTGAGCTGATGTGCTCATTCATAGCACTCAAATTTTGCATTGTGCCACTGTGCTTCTGGGAAGGAGAGATATGGGGAATGGTACCCTGAAGAGGTTTGCCAGGAGGGGATGGAGAGGAGCTCTGTGCCATGGGACGTGGCTGTCAAGCACTGCTGAGCAGTTAAAACCCATGCTGGGAAGGGAGCAGACCCCTGCCAGCATCCTCAGCTCTGAGAGATGGCTAAAGAGCAGAGCACAGAGCTCACCCAGGCTTGCACTGGCACTGCTAAATATCTGAAACCTGAATCATTCAGGTGTCACCCTGCATACATTTTTCAGGTGCTCCCAACAGGCATGCTGTTGATTTTTGTCTGCTACATCTTGTCCATGATCTATGGCTTACATCAAGGTTTCATGCATTTAAAGTACCTTGCCTAGTGCTTCTTTTGCTTTGTAATAACCCCGTAAGTTTTGAATAGAATCTATTTGGCTGCATTTTAACTAAAATACTTCTTTCATGTAGTTCTATGGAAACACTGATGTTTTCTCCCTCTTTGGAGATGTCTCCTACCTCTATGTCCCCTCCTTGCCTTAATTTTTGGAGCATTTATGACACTGCCTTATTCATACTGCTGGGTGGAGGACCTACAAAAACCCCTAACACAAAAAATTAAGTTGATGGTTCAGTGATGTTCAGAAGTACCCCAGGGATACAGCCTTTGGCTTCACCTAAGAATTCCTGCTTGCTGGCTTCGTGTTGTGATCTGTGGAGCATTGAGGTACAATTAAGCCTGGGTTAAATTAGCTCTGTGCAGAAGAGGAACTTTGTTGCATTGAAGAATTTTCTGTGATGCCTGTGTATAAATTACACAGTTTACCTGTAATTTTACTTATTTGAACTAGGCCTAAGAGTGAATAGCTGTTTTTGTGCAGGGGAAGGTGACAAGGCTGTTTTGCCAATTAGTGCAGCACTAAATTGCTCAATAACTTCAAGCTGAGGACAGCTGTAAGTCTCAGAGCAGCTGTCACGGCCATTCAGTGAGAAGTTCAGCATCTGAAAAGCTTGTCTAGAGACATGGCTGAGGAGATCAAGCCTTGTAGGCATTGCAAGTAATCTGAAAAGAGACCCTGGATGAAGTGTTTTGGAGGGGTTGATCCATTTATGTTAAATCAGGTGAGGTGAGATGTAATTAGCAACTACTTGGTAGCTGAAACACTACCCACTGTCCTTAGTGCATCTCCCAGCAAACAGGATCCACTGGGAACAGGAACAATGGCTGCTCTTAGGCTCAATAAAGACATCAGGAATAAATTTCACCTCCTCATCCAGCAGGATTTTTTGTCTCCATCTTTGTAGGAGCCAGCTCATCTGGAGAGGCAACATCTAAATAGCTGCTCACTGCATCACTTGTTTGTGAGGTCAGCAATATGAGCAGAAATCACAGAATGTTGTAATTTTAGTTGCATAAATCCAGGCAAAGCTTCTCTAAATCTTGAGAGAGGGTGAGGCAAAGTCTCCCTGGTTTTCTTTTGTTATGATGAGATGAACTATGCATTGGGATTGCCAGTAGTCTCAGTTTCCTCTAAAAAAGAAGGTGGATAAGTAGTTCATGTACAGATGTGTAGTGCAGGATTGCCTATATTTTAATCTGATAGGATAGAAAACAGGTTGAATAACAGGATCATACCCATTCCTATAGATATCCCTACTGACTGTACCTTCAATCAAGCAGCAGGTGTGCACTGGGGAATAATCTGCTTCCAGTGCTTCTCTGTTATTAATCGCCTACTCTGACAGTGTCACCCATTGCATTTATACAATGTATTATTGCAGTTTTACTCTGCTACATTTAGTCTTTATAAAAAGGCACATGAAAAGCCCCAAACAAACTCAGAGTTCTATGAAATTTTTTAAAAAAACTAAATCCCCTTGGATTATTCCTTACTATAATTTTTCTATCTAATTTTTTGTCTGAAAGGAAGCTATTATTTAATAACACCTGACCAGTGTTGTTAAAACTTCCTTGAGTGAGAGCCTGAGCAGACAGTATTTGACTTCTGCCTACTCAAGATCCTTTAGGTCACCAGACTCTCAGGCTCCCAGTTACACTCAGAGCAGTTTATGAAAGCATCACCAGACAGTTTCAATATGCAGCTAATTAATCCATGAATGTTTTCTTTTTTAGTGTTTCCTTAACTTTCTGTGGAAGTCTCCCAGGTGAACACAGAGCACAGATTAGTTGTGTACAAAGCTGGCACTGTCCTGTGAGTTGCTGTGAGGGCTGAGGTCAAGTCATGTGGAATTTGAAATCTGATTTTTCTGAAGGGCTTTCTCCAATCCAGCTAATGCAAAGACAGCCTACAAATTTTTACCTTAGCCTGTATGGATAAGAGAGGAACTGTAGAGATGGAGGTTGAATATCCTTAAATTTGTTGACAGGTGGCTCTTAAGATGTAATGGTCTTTTGGATTGCAATTGCAACAATTTTTTTTTTTTTAAAACATAATATTTAAACTAATGCTTATAACAGCCTGCACATTAACATCTCTAACTCTGAAAACATGCACACAAAGTAGTACCAAATTGCATAATAGCACTGGCTGTTGTCAAATATTCAGGCTTTGGGGTTTTCTTAAGCACACTCTTTAAAAAGTAAAAATTCATTGACTGAATGGGTACTTGAGCAGAGTTTGTCTATCCCTGTCAGCAAAAGAAGACATTCAGCAGCTTTTTAATTAAAAGTTTCCCACATAGGTAAACCTCCTCAGACCTCCTTCAGTTAAAAAACGAAATCCAGCTCTGATGAAAACCTGCTCTATATTTGTGCAGTTTAAGAGTTGTTTTAAATGTGCAGTGAGCTGATTTGGAAGAGGATTGCAGTTTGAGAGGCAGCACACTCTGTGCTGGTTGGATCCCACACACTCTGAAGCCAGAAAAGCAAATTGACCTTGCTGAAATGAACCTGTTTTACTCTGGATGCTTCAAAGGGATTCAATCTCTCTGAATAGTTCTGCCAGAACAGCCTTTATATGAATAAAGCTTTTCTGTAAAAAGCAGCTTTCACAGAAAGGGCAAATACCCATAAAATCAGGATATGCATAAATTGGAGTAATTGTTAAACCTTCAGAGCTAGGCTTTAATTGTGCTCTCAAAAAGATTTTTTCTATTTGAAAATATTTTCAGTATTATGACCTGTCCCCAGGTAATTTGTAGTTAATTAACAGTTTGTCTTGGCTAACCTCAGCCTGCTGCTCAGCCCCATGCAGCCTCTTGCTCACTTCCTCACAGTGGGATGGGAAAGGGAATTGGAAAGTCAAAAGTGAGGAAACTTGTGAGGTGAGATAATTTCCCAAGGGCAGGCAGGTATAGCCATACCCAGGAAATCTGGGGTTCATTACCTGTTATTGGCTACTTGGGAAGAAAAACTGCATCATCCAGAAAGTCTCCCCTTCCTCCTTCTCCCCACAGCTCTGCATGTTGGGGATGGGATGGGATGGGA
>VXBC01001840.1:22818-64592 GCA_013399945.1 Ploceus nigricollis | reverse complement strand
GGGTTTGGGGCTTTCTCCCCGCTCTGCGCCCGTTTCGGCCCCGTTCCTCCCGGCAGGTGGGGCCGGGGCTGCGGCAGGAGGGGCGGCAGCGCGGGGCCATGTTCTGCAGCCGCCTCGAGGGGGGAGGCAGCGGTGATTAAAGACGGTAAATTAATCAATAACGGGAAACCGTAATGAAAAAGCGTTTCAAATAAAAAAAAAGGGAAAAAAGGAGCTGCACACGCCCAACCCTAAATTTTGCGTGGGGGAAGCGTTATTGAGGTCACGGCACCCCAGCGCTGCCCGGCTTTGTTGCACCCCCCGGTGCCCATGTCGAGGGGTTTGGTGTTTAACGTGAACGAGGTGGGTCCCATCCTGTTGAATCCCGGGTGTTTTCCAGCCCCGGGATGGGGATGGGGATGCCCATCCTCGTGGGTTTGGGGCTGGGGTGGTGCTCCCTGGTGTCACTGGTGGTCCCTGGATGTGCCGTGCACATCCCAAGCATCCCAGTGCCATGTGGGATTGCCCTTGTCATGCTGGAATTGCCCCCTTGTCCCTTCCATCTGCCTCTTCCCGTGCTGTCTCTTCTTTCTCGTCCCAAAATCCCACCAGGTGGGGCGTGGAGCTGCCCCCCTTTCTGGGTTTCACCTTTTTTACCTGTGGTTGTTGGGTATTTCTTTAAGTCCAACTTAGCTGGGAAAAGGGAAGTTTCCTGGCCAGGTGTTTCCAGGAGTGCACACCTGCCCTCTTGCCTTGGAGCAATTCAACCTGCAAGGAGCAGAAACAGCTCATTTCAGGTGAGGGATGGAGATTTCTGCCTGCATCCCTGACTGGCACACGAGCACAAGGGAGGATTGGCTTAGGGAAGACGATTTTTCCTGGTGTTTTTGAGCACCTAGAAACGCAATCCTGCTGCTGCTCGCAGAGGGCAGCTGCCATCACTTTAGAGGGAGTTTCTCCTTCCATTTGCTGTGGTAGCACCACGCGAGGTGCAGCTCCATTTGCAGCGAGAGGCTGCTCTTGCCTGGAAGCGTGCTGGAAGGAGCAGCTGAGATGAGCTAAGCTGTCACCATTTGTATGCAGAGTATTCCCGAGCTTCCCCGGCGTGGATGTGGGCAGATGTTGGATGCGTGTCTGAATCAGTGGAACAGAATTTGCTGCTGAGAATCCTTAATTTGTCCTGTCGAGCGATGGGTGCCCGCTTCCATCCGTTGAAGGGGTTTTGGCTCTGCTGCCAGGACCTCACATTTGGGGTGTTTAATGGCCTTCCTTGTGGGGTTTCAGTTTTCTTGGCATTATTTTTCTCAGGGTGGTCAATTAAAACAGGTCTCAGTTGGGCATTTGCAGGCTGCTCTTGAGGGGAGAAAAATTAAAACCTCATTCTCCATTCTCTGTAGGAGTAAGAAATTGCCTAACCCTGTTATGCTTTGTTCCCTCTTGATACACTAGATGCTTGGTTTTCACCCCAAGATAAGCAACTTAAGGAGAAAAGCAAAGTGTTGGCTGATTTACCTGTAGTTTGTAGAGGATTTGAACATAGAATCATGGAATGGCAGGGGTTGAGAGGAGCCTTACAGACCATCTCGTTCCACCTCCCTGCCTTGGGCAGGGACATCTTCCATTAGAGCACATTCCTCCAGCCTGCCCTCCAAGGCTTCCAGGGATGGGGATCCACTGGCAGATGGTTCACACCTGATTAAAGTATTGCATTTTCTCATTCTTTGAGGAAGATGCAGGTAGGGTTCATTTTTTGAGACCTGGGGAATGCCGTGCCCTTCCCACAGATGGTGTCACAGATCAGATAGGGATGTTTATCCTGCATCAGCAGGGATTAACTGGGGATAGCAGTGGTGGGAGCTCCGTGAGGAGGGGGTGGGCCCCGTCCCTGCAGGTGGCAAGTGCAGGTTTTGTGTGTCTCCCTCTGTCAAGCACTGTGTTAAGTGTTTACAGGTCAGGCTTCCAATTTGGTCTTGCTCACCCTTCCCACTCCTCTGTGTCCCCTTGCTGCCCTCTGCTTCCAGCCTCTGCCTTCCCAGGGTGTTCCTTTCAAACTGTCCCATTCCCTCTGTGCTTGAAGGACTGCAGCCTCAGGAGGACCAAGCAAATGTATTTATTTCAAGTATTTTATACATGAAAAGGGAGAGCTGTAGGTTTGTCATTTCCTTCCCGAAAGCCGTGGAAGGTCTGCTGCCCTGGCCAGACCTCATGGGATAAAAATGAGGGAAATGTGACACTGTAGCTGCCCTTTCTCCGTGAGGAAGAGCTGGGTGTAGCCAGTCAGGGATGCTCGTAGCGTGCTGGTGAGGTGGGTGTTTCATCTTCTGCCTTTTGTGTTCCTCTGCTGCATTTCGGAGAGCCGCGTTCCTCGTGGAGTGCTCCTCGATCTGTGTAGCACCACAGGCTTTTTTCCAGTGTTTTCCAGGCGTGGGATTTGGAAGTGTTTGGGTACCCCCTCGCTGGGCCTTGCTGAGCAGTCCTGAGGGTGCAGCAGCAGGGATGGATCATGTCACTCCCTGCTCACCTTTGTGTCCCCACGTGGAGCGTGGGCTCCGCAGCACTGCGGGGCCGTCGGAGCAGCCACGCTGGGAGTGTTTCTGAGCTCCTGAAAGCCTGCCTTCATCAGCACGGGAGTGACAAATTGTCCTGACACGTCCTGCAGCACAGCCGGGGCCGTGTGGGCCCGTCCGGCCGCGCTGGGTGCGCGGTGTGCCCACCCCAGCCTGCCAGACAAATCCCTCTTGGTCGGCAGAGCGTGGAAAATTAGATCATGAGGCACTGTCTAAGGGGAAATGCTCAGGGTGGCCGGTCCCTTTCTTCCCAAAAGCAAGATTATTCAAAAGCTGGAAGAAAGCTGTGGATTTGAGTTTGCCTTGAGCAGAATAATCTTATTTTGTCAGCCCAGTGTGCTGTTGAGGCTTGGCTGTGGTGCTGGTGTCCTTTGGGGCAGTGCTGCTAATTTAGCTGTAGGAATGCTCTGACACTTGATGAATGAGTCAGGGAAGAACCAGGGCACTGGTTTCCACCTGGCTCCCAGTATTTTCCAGTTTGCTCAGCTTGCTGGCTGGTGAGGTCAGTCGGCTTGCAGGTTGGCTGGTTGACTCCTAGGCTGTGTGCTGTCTGTGCTAAGGTGTGGGGCTGGACTGAGAGGTGGGAGCTTGCAGTGCAGTGCCTTGGACTTGTGGCAGTCCTTCTGGGTGATGCTGGGAGGGTGTTGGGGCTGCTGGAATGTGGCAGCAGGGTTTAAAAGGAATTTGGGGGGGTTGTGGTTCTGCACACAGGTAAAGCAGCCAACCCTGAGCGGAATGGTCATGGCTGATGCTTTCTGGCTTGTTCTGAGGTCTGCAAACCCACGAGTCTGTGGAAAAGCACTGAGAGCCCTTTCTTGAAGCAGAACGGGCCTCTCTGGCTGTGCTGGAGTAGCCAAGGCTGTTCAGCCCCCAGGGGATCGTTCCCCTGGTGTACCTGTCCTGTAGCTGGGTGCGTGGGGAGCCCCAGCTCAGCATCCTGGCTGTTCCCAGCCTCAGCTGAGAGGAGCAGCAGCTCTCTGAGAGCCTCTCCCTACTGCTGCAGTGGCAGCAGAGCTGGGCTGGCTTTCTAGGTTTTTCTGCCAATGCAGTGTAATCTCTTTCTACCCCAGGGGCTCTGCTGGTTTAGCTGTGGTGTTCAGACTCCAGAGCTGGCTGGATGGAGCCTGGGGCTCACCCCAAGGGCACATCCTTGGGGTTGGGGGTGCTCATCATTAAATTGGGTAATGCTGGGTGCCGTGGGGCTCTGCCTGCCCGTGGAGATGGAAGAGGAAGCAGTTGCAGAAGTCACTTGGGCTGCTGATCTTGCAGAGCAGCACAGAGATGTTCCCACTCACCTGGCAGCAGTCCTGGGAGGAGGATTAGGGTGAGTGGTGTGGGGCAGAGGGGGGTGGGTTTGGTGAAACCTCACTGAGCACCAGGCTGGCTCAGCCTTGCCAGAGGTGCAGCCCCCACGCTGGATCACTTCTCCTTCATGGAGATGTGGAGCTCCTGCTCTGTGCAGTGCTGTTCCCACCTGGCTTTTTAGCATGAGCAGCCTTCAATCCCAAGCTGTCTTTGCAGATCACCCTAGGATGTGCTGGATGCAGCAGAATTGTGGCCCTACAGGTAAACCCTTGTGAGGTTTTTAAGGTGGGCACAGCTCTGCTGTGAGGGACTGAGTGAATCTGAGTCTCTCTTGCAGTAGGATGGATCTCCCTCCTCCATCTGTGAGCTGGAGCTTTGTTTTACACTGAAATCTGCTGGTTGTAGGCTGGGTTTTTTTTAAGTGCCTGTGGAAAGCATGTGTGGTTTACACTGGAGTCTGGAGGAGAAGTATCTGTGCCTTTAGACTTGAGTGGGTTTTCTTTGCAAGTCTAATGAGCTTTTTGCTCCTCAGAAATCAATCCACTGGTTTTCCCCTTTTCTTTCCTAGCAGACCAATTAGTAAAGGTGGTCATAACACACAGCGTGGCTCCTGTTTTCAGTGTCTCTTCTTTAAATACCCAAGGAAAGGGAGCACCAGGGGATACCTTCTGTGCAGCTAAAAGGATTACTGCTGCAGTTGGGCTAATTATTTCCATCTTTGCAGCCTCTCCACTCTACCTGCCCTGACCTCTGTTCCTCGAGCAGGTCTGGTGTCACTGCCTGTGTGTCCTTGCCTCTCTGCCTTCCCTCAGTGCTGTCCTCCAGAGCAGTGGGGCTGTCCCACCCTGGGAAGGCAGAGGGATTTGTCCCCAGGAGCTCAGGTGTGTTTGGACAATGCTCTCAGGCACAGGGTGGGACTGTGGGGGTGTCCTGTGCAGGGGTGGGAGTTGATGTTCCTTGTGGTCCCTTTCAGCTCGGGATGTGCCATGGTTCTGTGATCCCGAGTGAGCTGGGGCTCAGCTCCGTGCTGATGCTCCAGGGCACATGGGAGGGACAGAGGCTGGAGTGGGATGTGGAGGGATGGGGTGCAGTCCTAAGGGGCAGGAAGGGCTGTGTTAACTCTTCAGCACTTCAGGAGAGGTGATGAAACCACTTGTATTGAGGGGTTTGAATAGCACGTGTGAGACTTCCAAGGGCTTTCTGCCACTTACCAGCGTTGCACTTTGTGGCTCCCCCTCAGCTCCTGCCCCGGGCTGTCTGCCTGGAAGTGCCAGATGTAATTTCAGATGGATTTCATCAGTGTCTCAAGTCAGTTGCTGCAGAATGAAATTCCATGAGGTGTTTGTAAATGACTCAAAAAATCTAAAGAAGCCTCTCCTGTGACTCCTGAGGCCATCCAGCTCAGCCTGTTTGTGGAGGGCTGGAGATTCACTTTTGAGATAAACCAACTGTTTTTGGTTTTCAGGGCTGCACTTTCGAAGTTGAAATTGCACAAGTAGAGGAGATGTTCAGAGTGGTAAAATTGTTCCCTGTCCTAGGAAACATTTTATCTTTTCTTTGATTAAAGGTTACTTGAGTCCTGGCTGCGTTGGCTCGGTCTCGATGAGGAGCTTGTGTGTGGTGCTCAGACTGGGAAGTGAAATGTGTGTGGTGCTCAGAAGCAGCTCTGCTCCTTCTCTGTGAGGTGAAATGTCACTTCACGTGAGCTTCCTGGGGCAGGCAGCACATCTGGCCAGCTGTGCACGTTCTCAGCCAAACCACAGGCAGACCAGGGCTGTCACGCTCAGGATGAGAGGACAAGTGATGGGCAACCAAGGCTTGTCCTGGCTGGTTGCTGTGGCTCTGCAGGTACCAGGATGAGCCTCGGGCAGAGGGAGGAGGGGGCTGTTCCTGCTCTCTGTGTTAGTTCCAGACAGGAGGGCTGCCAGAGGAGACTGTCCCAAGAGAAGGGATAATCTGGAGAGATTCCTTCCTGGAGGTTGGTCCGTGTTTGTGTCCACTCAGGGTTATGTGAGGAGCCTTTGTATAAAAATGACATTTATATCTGGAGCTGTACTTGACTTTGGTATGGTCGGAAGAGAAGGAAATGTAAGATTTGGAAATGGGGCTCGTGTTCCCGCCCTAGTGCTGACCCACCTGGTACAAAGTGCTGAGTCCTCCCTGCAGGAGCCGAGTGTGTCATTACCTCCTCAGATCCTGCATGTGATGGGGTGAGAGTTGCTGGGATTGAGTTACCTGTGTGCTTTCAGGTGAGACCTGAGAGGAAACTGGGTGATGTGGCAGAACTGGAGCTTCTCGTGCTCTCTGCTGGTAGCTGTAGTTTGTGATGTTAGTGAGCCAAAAGCTGGGATTTAATCCAAAGTCAGAATTGCCTTTTGTGGTTGATTTTCAGCTCCCACTGACTCTGAATTCAAGGGCAGACTCTACCCTGAGCAAATTCTGCCCTCTGAAGTTACTGCTTATATGTGGTTTTACCTCCTGCCTCATCAGCATGACAAAGGGTGCTGCCTGGAGCTGCCTGGAGGGATTTGTACAAGAAGCTTTTAACAATGGATGTCTCCAAATTGGACAGAAAACTACACGGTTTTCCCTCAGCATTTCCCGGTGTAATAATGGAGAGCCTGGCAGGCGTGAATAGGCAGAAGGAATAAATGTTGCTGTTGGGGGCAAAAAGGAAGGCAGGTAAAATCTGTTCAAACTGTGGCATGGTTTGGAGTCACTGCCTGGGAGAACAGATTTAGAGAGGATGGGACCAGAATGAGGGTATTGGAACCAAAATGAGGACATTGGACAAAGGAAGTGACTCTGGGGTTTGTGGAGCCCTGCAGGGTTGTGGTGGTGGGTGGGTGATCCAAAAAGAGCAGCTGTGAGCAGGAGGAGTCCGTGGTGCTCCCTGGTTTTGTTCTCATCCCGAGCAGCATCTTGGGCATGAGCCAGACCCGAGCACCCTGAGCACACCTGGGCACGCTGTCCTGTCTGCTCTCCTTGCTCACCCACCTCTCCTGCTCCTGCTCTCTCAGCCCCCCACATCAAACCCTGCCTGGCAGCCCCAGCTCCGTGCTGCTGCTTGCCTGGCCCTCACCTTGGGCAGGAGCTCAGCGACCTGGCTTGCTCAGAGCAAGGTGGGGACCCAGCTCCCTGCAGGATGTGGGATTCCAGCATCGGGAATTACTGAGCTGCATCCTTATTTCGTGGTTTTGGAGCTTACTTCGCATGAGTTCTGCTTTTCCCCCCATTTCAGTGGTAGCTGGATTACTTTGCCAGCTCCTCCCTTCCCCCAGGTTCCTCCAGGCAGGAGGTGAAGAATGAATACTCTTTAATGTGAAGGCACTTATTAATGCTTAATCTCTCAAATGTGTCACTGCTTTTGTGTCTAATAGCAGGGCTTATTGTCACGGCTGTCTGAGGCCCGTGCCCAGCTCCAGAGCAGGTTTCATGAGCCACTGCTGCTCGCGTTCACAGAGGAGTTTTGGGCTCCGTGGGCCTGTTTGCTCTGTCAGCATCCAGGAGCCTCCTGGTGCTTAAGTTCTTAAATGGAAAAATCCTGCTTAGGATGTGGTGTTTGTGGTGGATTGTGGTGTTTGTGTCCAGGTGAGCAGCACCTTCCCAGTGCCCCGGTGCCGGAGGGAGCTGGGCGGGTGTAAAGTGACTTTTGGAGTGAGGATTGCTTGGCACTGAAGTGCTGCAGAGGGGAAAAAAGGCGTGAATGCTTCTCATCAGTGAAAAGGGGCACTTGTGTGAGGTGGGTGAAGCTTTTTGGGTTGGTGGGGAGAGCAGAAGGCTCCTGCTTCCCTCGATAAGGGATGACAAAGCCGTGGCTTTAGGTGTGGTCAGAGCCTCTCCAAACAGGCTGGCTCCATTCATCCACGATGAAAACAAGCAGTGCTGACACACCAGCAGCCCTGTGTCTTCCAGCCTTTGTTTTAGTGATTGAGAACGAGCCCGTGACCCCGCGGAACATGAATGGAGCCCTCGTAACCCGAGAGCAGGAGTGAGATTATTTTAAGGCAGAAGTGAGCTGGGAGGCAGGCGGTCCCTTTGTACATGTCATACGTGTGACAGCAGAGCTGCATTTAGAGCTGGAAGAGGATAAAATCCCCGAGGAGGCTGATTGCACCTCGTTTATTTTTAACAAATGTACTGGGGAAGATTGAGCTGGAATTCCGAGACTTGGGGCAGGCTTAAATTCGGACAATTCCCCTCATCCCTGTGAGAAGAAAGATTGGCACCAACTGGGCTGATTCCTGGGGAAGATGAAATGCATGTGGATTATGGATTTTTTTTTTAACTTTTTCTTCCTTTAGCCTTTGGGTTAGGAGGGGAAATAATGGTTTTACAACTCTTTGGCTGAATTTATGGTCCGTGTTCCCATGTGGATTGTCACTTAGTCACACTGCCTGCATCTGCTTGTGCTGCGAACCTGCTCATCGGCCCCATAAAACTAAAATCAAGACAAGACAGATTGCTGCTTGATTGTCATCCCAAGTGGCCCAAACTGGGCAAAGACCAGCTGGGGAGAGACATCCAAGAGCTCAGTAGGGATGTTTTTGTATAAAGGTTTTTATTTGCTGTTCATCCTTACTGTAAAATCCTCGTTTGTCTTGTGCCTCAGCACAAACTGTGCTCCCTTGTTAGGAGAAATAAAGGTACAAATGCAGCTACTGTTGGGTTTTTGTGTTAGAAGGAAGAGCTCTGGCTCTCAGATTCTGTGAACTTGTGCAGGCTGTGGGGAGACACAACCATCTCCCATCACAAGTCCCTTGCTGTTCATGTCGTGGTGTGCAAAACATGAGCAGAAACAGGCACCGGTGCCTTGCCAGCCCCTGGGCAAGGATCAACAACTCCTGGGAGCAGGAGGGGGGCTGTGAACCTTTTGGGGTGCCCACCTGCTTCCCCTGGGCTGGCGTGTCCCAGTCCCTCTCCTCCCTGTCAGGAAATGAAGGGTTCTATCATCCCTACTTTCAGCTCTCCTGCTGATGTTTGTTTGTTTTCTCTCTTGAGATTTTCCAGATTAGGCTTTTTTTCCCCCTGCATTTATCTTCTTACTGACCCGATACAGATTTAATAAAAAAATGGAGCTTTTTGTTTTAGTAAATACAGTTGTGAACATTTTAGGGAACAGTGTTTTTCTGCTGTTATGCAACAACATAAAAGCAACGCAGAAACACTTGATGAATGTCCTATTGTTTGTTGTCTTTTGGCATTAAAGAATGAAAGATGATGTTCAGGAAACACACTGTGACTTTTGACCTCATCTGAAGAGCCTCTGAGTCATGAAAAACAAAAATAATTCAGCGGAGCCAGACAGAAGCTGAGGCAGGCGCCGCAGAGCCCGCTCTGGGTGCGCGGTGGCTGGCGGGGTGAGGACAGGTCCTGCTGGAGCCCCGAAAGCTGGTGAGATCTGACGTGTTTGTTGCTTTCTAGGCTAAGGAACCAGTGTGTCAGAATGCCTGACTCTTTCCTCTGTATTTATAGAGTGTCCTGGTGAGGCTCCTGCTGCATTCCAGCGCTGTCCGTCACCCTCGGCGAGCTGGAGCTGGGCACTGCGGGGCCAGGGACTGCCTGGTGCCCACTTTGGGTGTCAAGTGGCTGAAAGTGATGGCTGGGTGAAGTGTGCACAGTGTATGAAGGGCATGGGGAGACTGGTGTTCCCCCTGCAGGGGGGAGCTGGGCTTTTCCAAGCTGGGAACGCCTTTTCCTGCTGCTGCTGGACACCCTGTCCCTTCCCTCTGCTCCCGTGGGAAGTGTCTGCCGTGGCACTGCTCTGCCATGGCACTGCTCTGCCATGGCACGCTGCAATCCACTTCTGCAGCCAGACTTGGGTCCTGCAGGAGGAAAGCAGGGATCCCTGGGGAGCCTCACCTGCCTTGGCTCTCCCCTGGGACAGGCTTTCTGTCGCTGCCACAGCGATGCCAGCCACGGTGGCGTGACAGTAGCTGGAGCAGATGGTGCCGTTGTCATCATTTTATTTTCTATCCATGTGCTGAAACAGCTCAAAATAACTTTAGAAATGATGGCCCAATCCATGAAGAATGTTTTCTTGGCCCTGAAAAAAAATCTCCTGCAACATTAGTGGCCACAAGGCTCTCCTGGTTCTGTCTCATCTGCTCTGGCTGGGATCGCTCACTAGACTGGAGCTGTGGCATGAAGAATCTTTCATATTTAATATCTTCATTACTGTGGCAGCATTGAATATTCACAGAACTTCTGTCAGGGTGCAGCAAATGTTGTCAGCACTGTGAAATCAAAGAAAGAGGAGCAGCTGAGATCAAAGTAAGCAATAAACACATACCTTGTGTCTCACAATGTGTTTTTCAAGCCTGAGGCAAAACCTGGTGGGGCTCAGGTGCAGCTGGGTGGTGGCTGGTGCTGGCACAGCCCTGGCCTGGCAATCTTTGCAGTCAAATGCAGACCATTTAACTTAACCTCGGCGGTGCAGAGTGTGTGCACCCTGCAGATGGCCCGGGGCTCACAGCAGGCTGCAGGGATGTGCCCAGCCTGGCTCTGTGCACCCCTGGGTGCTGCTCTCCTGGGACAGCCTGCAGCCAGGCAGGCAGAGCTGTGCTGCTCCTGCTGGGCCCAGGGCTGGGCTGGGCTGCCCAGCTCTGGCTTTGAAATGGAGCTCGTGTGAGGAGGAAGAGCAGAGCCAAGGGGTTGCTGTTCACAGCCTGCCTCAGACACCCCATGGACTGATCACCCTGCGAGGTGCAGCGAGCTCTGCCGGGGGATTCTCACCCTCCTGGTCCTGTGAGGCTGTTTCATGTATGGCTGGCTGACAGAGTGACTTTGGGGTATTTCTCAGCTCTTTGACTGGCTGAATTACATTGCAGGGAGCTCAGGACAGGTGTAGCAGTGCTCAGTGCCCTCCCAGATGGGCTGTACTGGGGGACATGGGGGTGATTCTGTATCCAGCCTGTCCCTGCCTTGGGAGCTGGTTTGGTACCCACTGGAGCATGAAATAAGTTCTGTCAGCTCGTTTCTGGCCTCGTATTAATGAAGAAAATTGTGATAGCCATGAGACACTGCTGGCCACACAAAGTGCCCTGTTTGTTAGGTGGCAATTGTCCCCAGAGCAGGTGAGCCCCACCAGGCTCCTGTCCCCACACTGCTCTGCCAGCAGGTCTGTCCTCTGCTGCTCATCCTGGGCACATCCCTTATAATTCCACGTGAGCCACACAGGGGAGCGTGGCAGCCCTCACTTAGTGGGGATGGATGCCTGCTTTTCTTTCTTCAGGCAATGCAGTCTCTCAGAAAAGCCATTTCTGCCTCCTCATGGTCTCGTTTGCCAGCCAAGGTAAAGCAGTCACTTGATGGGGCAGAACAGCTGCTGTGCCATCCATTGTCCCAGTTCATTAAGACCCCAGGGGCATTTTTTGGGAACTTCTTTTCCCTCTTTTCCCTCTCCCCTCATTTTTGGTGGCACTGGGCAGGCTGGGGGAGCAAAGTCTGTCCTGGACTCTGCCGTGCCTGGTGTTGCAGCCACATCTGGGCACAAGCCCAGCCTTGGAAAGGCAGTGCTGGGGGAATATCAGCCTTCCAGCATTTTCTGTTAAGTAAATAATGACTGCTACCAGCCTGAGAGCTGTCGAGCCCACCTTAAAGCCTGCAGCAGCAGGGGGGATGCTCTGATTTGCAGCAGGTTGGGCTCAGCCTGGGATGGGAAGAGTCAAAGAGAATTAGCTGGTAAATAAGATCTGCCTTCTCTTTGATCCGCTCTACGTGTTCAACTGCTTAAAGGCTTCCCAAGCAAGCAGGATTTTGGGGAGGAAGAATTTATCCCCCCGTCGACCATCTCGGGGCTCAGTGGAGTGCACGACTGCAAGATGCTCTGGCAGGGGGTGGGAAGAAATCCGAAGGCAGCCTGGCAAATCCCTGCCAAAGAGGCTTCTCTCCCCTCTCTACAAAGAGCCTGCTGAGCACAGGGCAGCCTTTAAAACTGCTGCTGCTTCCTTTTCTGCTGCCACGTAAGCCCTTCTGATCAGAGCTCTAATCTAGCTAAAGTTAGTGGACTTAGGGGCAGCCTGATTTTTGCATCATATTATGGAATGAGCTGGGTGATCTGGAGGGCCAACACCTCCCTGGGCTGTGGCCACCCTGAAATGCCCTCCAGGAGCCCACGGGGCAGGCTGGGGTCTGCACTGGTGTTGGGAAAGGTTGGTCAGGCAAACCAGGCCAGAAGGGAGAAGGAAATTAAGAAGGGACAAAAGGTCAAGGAAGGAAGATCCATTTAGTGGCAGGAGATGCTGCAGGTGGACATGGAGATGCTCAGGTTTTGGGTGAGGTGAAGGTGGAGCAGGTCACAGTTGTTTTATCTGGGCAGAGAGGAGACGTGCAGACAAACCATTCCCTCTGTCCTGCAGCTCAGGCCGTGGGCTGGGGTTTTGTGCTGGATAATCTGGTCTCTAATTGCTGCCCTGCTCTGAGGCAGCTGCTGAACTGGGCCTAAGCTGATTTGGGATGGCAAATTCTGTTAGTTTAATTCTCAGCAGCCCTGAGGAACTTAGCAGCGTGCGAGTGTTCCTTGGCTTTTCTCTGGCCATGAGCCTGCTCTGGAGACCCCCGAGGTGACCCTGGCAGAGCTCTTGGCTGTGAGCAGGTTTGGTTTGTGAGGGCTGTATTGGTCTCAGAGGGACTTAGGGGAATGGATGTCCATCCTGCTGTGATGAGACTCCTGTGCCCCAAAAGCTGTTCTGCTGTGAGCCCAAACCCATCTCATGTCTCTTTGAAAAGTGTCCAGTCCCTGGAGAAAGGGGCAAAAGTTTCAGACCTCCAAGGAGTTACTTAAACTATAATAAAATAGAAAAATCATAAAAAGAAAAAAGAAAACATGCATTTTGGAGACAATTTCTTTTGCAACTCTGTCCTATTGCTCCAAGAGGCATTTATCTGTCTTTGAACCTAAAAGAAGTTTTCTGTCCTCTTGACTAGATGTCCTCAAATTCCATGTAATTTCTCAGCTCGCTGCATATTAGTGCCTGCAATTAATGAGATCATCGTCCATACTCCTTCCTCTGTCAGCTTCTGGGAAAAACAGTACTTGGAGAAGTACACAAAGGAGATGAAAAGGAAGTTGCTTATGAATTATGAACAGCCTTTCAGGCTGATGTTGTTTCACGGTGCTGTCAGTCTGTTTTAATTATGTAATTCAGACGGAATGATGCTTTTTTAAAGCCCTGTTTGTGTTTGATCACCTTTCAGAGGTAACACTTAGCTCGTGTTTGTTGAGTTTTCATTTTTAACAACAAGAGCAAGTGCTTTGTGCCCTTTCTGATTAAATAACGGGAAGGAAGATGCTGAGCACGAGACAATAGCCAGGAGGCATGGCCATGTCTGGGAGTTACCTGGGTGATCACTTGGGTATTTTTTGAGTATTTTGTGGGTATTTTGTGGCTGGCATGAAGGGTGGAGCTGCTCGGTTGGGCCACTGGTGATTCCAGAGTGTGCAAAAATCCAGCCAGCATCTCTGCAGGCTGGCAGACTCTCCTGCTGCTGAAATGTTCCTTTTTCTGTGTTTTCTTGCCCATGTGCACCAGGCTCCCTGCACCACCCGCAGGCAGCACTGCCAAGGCCGGGTTTATTTTGGGCTGGGCTGTGTAAATCGAGCCTCTGGTCCAGCCTTGTGATCCCGGGCTCGCCCCTGCTCTGCCCGGGGACAGTCCCGGGCCGTGTCCCCTGGGCTGTGTCCCCTGGGCTGTGCCCGCTCATGCCCTGGCACAGAGGGGTTGTGGGGAGGCTGTTCCTGCTCCTTTGTGCCAGGGCTGGCACAGGTTACACAGCTGGGTGCTCCAGGATCTGCCCTCTCCCCCTCCCCTCAGTGGGGCACGTTGGTCTCACCTGCTCTGCAGCCTTGGGTTTCTCTCCCTTTCACTGCAGAGAAACTTTTTGCCAAAGGGTTGAGAGTTTGGGCTGCCTTAGTCTGGGCTCTGAGCCTTGCCAGGCAGAGGGTGCTGGAGGCTCTGTGTGGGGTTTTTTGGGTTCCCCAGTGGCTGCTGGCATGTCCTGGCTGTGCCCAGTCCTGGTGCCTCTTTGGTGGTTGGGCAGGAATTGCTGCTGCAGACTGAACGTGGGGCTGGGGACAAAGAGCAGCTTTGGGGTGACCTAATTGTGGCCTTCCAGTGTCTAGGGGAGATGAGAAATATTGGGAAGTATTTCCAAGGACCTGCAGTGATGGGACAAGGGAATGGATTCAAAGTGAGAGAGTAGATTTGGAGTAGATATTAGGAGGATGTTCTTCCCTGGGAGGCTGGGCAGGCCCTGGCACAGGTGCCCAGAGCAGCTGTGGCTGCCCCTGGATCCCTGGAAGTGTCCAAAGCCAGGATAGATGGGGCTTGGAGCAGCCTGGGACAGTGGGAGGTGTCCCTGCCCGTGGCAGGGGTGGCACTGGGTGGGCTTTGAGGTCTCTTCCAATGCCAGGAGGGCTTCAGGTCTGGAAAATGTGAGGTTTGGAGGAGCTGTTAATTATGGGATAGGCTGTTGCTTTTTAGATAGTGTCCCTGGTTTAGGAGAATAGTTCTGCTGGGGATGGATAAGGTTCTTTGGAGGGTTTGTGCTTTATCTGCCATGTGGAGGGTGCTGTTCAAGTTTATCTCTGTGCAGCTTTCTTTGCTCTAATTATGCATCACTGAGCCATTGCTTCAAGGCGGGGCTGGTTTTACACTTTTAAGAATATTTTAGAATTTTTTTTTTTCCCTTGATGTTATGTTTTTCTCTGAGAGGGATTTCCCCTTCCCCCACTCAAAAGGGAAAACAAAGAGGATTATCATTATGGACTTCTTTCAGAATTTTCAGTCCATCTTTGATAATTCGAATCTAGAATATGTCATTTTAATAAGATTTAAATTCTCTTTGGTCGTATGAATTCGTTACCTGAGTGAAAACCCAAGGCCAAGCTGAGACTTTCCCTCCCTCCTGTCCCTTGGTGCCAGCTGGAGATGGTTTTGTTCCCCAGCACGGATGGGGACTCTGGCTGCAGCTGGGTTTGAGGTGCCCCCAGGGTCCCCCTGAGTGTTTCAGTGATGGACCTCCGTGTTTTGGTCGTGCTTTTTCCCCTGTGACGGGAAGGCAGCTCTTCCTCTCTTGTCTCTGAAAAATTAATGGCTGCATCCTCCCGAGCCCCCCCGAGCTGCATCGTGCCGTGCCATGGTGGGAGTGGGGGCTGGCCCTGCCTGTCCCTGAGCAGCACAGGCAGGGAACAGCATCCCCAGCTGCTCTGCACAGCCCTGGCCGCTCCTTTGTGCTGGAGAGCCCTGGCACTGGCTGGTCAGTGCAAGCAGGTGACCACCAGCCCTGCCTGCAGCAGCTTCCTGCCTCTGCTGAATCACAGCACTGCTGCAGCGCTGGGGCTGCAGCCCTGCATGCCCAGGAGAGGTGCAAGGACTTCCCCGGGCTGCAGCCCTGCATGCCCAGGAGAGGTGCAAGAACTTCCCTGGGGGGATGCTGTCCGTGGAGCCAGCAGATGAACCTTTGACAAGGAGTCCCCTCTGCATGGTGGCCCAGGAAATTGTCCAGAGGCAAGAAAGGACCAAATGTGGGGAGACACTGAACTGTTCTTCTCCAAAAAACACACGGGAGGAAGAGAGGAGAGGAGGCAGAGTAAGGAAACAGCCTCGTGCAGATGCAGCACAGCAGGTTTGTGAGGGTTTTGCCCTGGGTGTGCAGCTGGGAAGCAAAGGTGTCACTGCTGGGGGGTGTCTGGTGAGCAGAGTGTGGCTGGGAGGGGCAGGAGCTGCTGCTGCCATCCACATTTTCCTGCCAAAGACAGGGCAGTGCTTTGGGAAAGCTGCTGTGCCCAGTGCCACGTGTGGGTTTGGGGCACAGAGGGCACTCCTCCATGTGCACACACACAAACACACCAGAGCAGCACATTTCTGTGTCCTTTTACACTCAGCTTTGTGCCTAGGTTGCTTTTGTGATCCCTGCAGTAGGTTAACGCTATATTTTAGTATTTCAGTGCTGTAAATAATATCAAGCCTCAGCCAGATGAGGCCTGGATATAATCAATATGATCCTTTGAACACTGGAAGGAGGCCCACCAATTAGAGCAAAAATTAGATACTTAATTCTTTCTTATTTTATACCTCCGTTTTTATGGGTGATTTCATTCCCGTGCAAGTTCTCCAGCTTCCTTGGTTCCCCAGTCCTGTCAAATGGCTTTGTAGCTGTCCAAGGCAGTAATTAAATTGCAGAGTCATCTTGCTAAGGCTTAAAAAAAGCTGGGTGAGAGATCTGGTTACTGGCCCTGGAGTTTCTCTTGTGTGGTTCCATACATCCAGTTAATTTATTGCCAGCACACAAAACCACAAGTTTCCTCCTTGCTGCTGGTAACCTGAGCTCCACTGCTGGATTCACCCGTCCCTGGCGGTCATGGCAAACATGTGATCACACTAATAGCTGATTATTAATCACTGCCAATGGCTGTAATTATACCAGCTCTCAGGAAGGCAGCTAAAAGCACTGTCTGTCCATCCAGCACGGGCAGGGCCCTGCACCAGGGGGCAGATAATGGTTGTTGGAGACTTCATTTCCTTCTGCAGATCAATGCAGTTTGGAGGAAGGGCTGGGAGGTTTGGCACCTCCCTGCTTCCACCCCAGAGCTGTTTGCTTGGCTCTGTGCCGTGGTGGGGCTCTCTGAGCCCTGCAGGAAGGGTTTGGGACCAAAGCAGGGACTGTGCTGTCCCCTGACAGCCACAGCTGAGCAAGACCCTCTCCTCTAAGAGTCCAGAATCCATCTCTGGGTAGTGCTGGTGTCCCTCCATATGTCACTTTTGGATGGCTTTTAAGATGATGAGTGTCTTGTGGTAGCTGTGTATCCCTGCTGGGTGTCTCCACAGGGATGGAAGGATCCCTTCCCACAGCAGCACACACCTCACCAGCAAATACATCTCTTGGGAGACTGGTTAAACTGGGAAATGCAGAGTTTGGAGCACCAGGAGTCAGTCAGCACTTAGCCTGCTGCTCACAGGCACCTCCTGGGGCAAAGCTGTGTCAGAGCAGTGTCCTGGGTGCAGTGGGGTGGTCATTTTGCTTGGGACATCTTAAATACCCGTGGAATTTGAATGCAGCTGGCAGGAGTTGCCTCTGTGTTTGTTGTGAGGGATGCAGTGACTGGCACGTGCTTTTGCTTGTGCAGGAATGACCAGACCTTCCCTTTGCTCCTGTTGTGTCAGGTTTTGCCTAATGGGTGTTAGTTTTTACTCTCCTTTTCAGGTACCTTTGCTGAGAGGTGGCAGAGCAGCCTCAGGACACCACCATGATGGAGGATCACGCACCTGGCCAGGAAAAACACTTCTCATCAGGTGAGCACGTCCAGGAGGTGGTGAAGGACCTGCCTGGGCCACTGCTGAGCTAAGCAGGGAGAGGGAGAACAGCGTGGTGGTGCGAGGGGTCCTTGGAAGGACACTGTGGGTCAGCTGGCTGCAGCCAGGGCACCACGGGGAGCCCACAAGATGCTCCAACATGCACAGTCCTAGCAGAATGCTGCTGGTGGATCTCACTGTCCATTGAGCAGAATAACCCCTGGTATCCAGACTAGGGGCGAGCCCACTGCTGCAGCTTTGCAAGTGTGTGTTTGTGGTCACTCCTCAGTTTGCTAAGAAAACACAGCACTTGTTTTGATTTGGGGTCACAGCTCGAGGATGCTGCTTGCTGCCTGCTTTCCTCACCTGCACAGGGACCTGGGGACAGCTGAACAGAGAGCTCTGGGAGTGGGGGCCATGCTAGAGTCTTCCTCACCATATTTCAGACCTGCATTTCTTCAGAAGCTTTTCCTTTCTCATTCCACCGTGCTCCACAGCTGAGCTTGGAAACCCGCACCGCCCCAGCAAACCTGGTGGGACTCACTCCTGGCTATGCTCCATATAAACATCATCTTAATTTCCTTTTCTTGAGGTGCTTTGGGCACCTCTTTGACCAGATAAATGGATGGCCTCTGTCCTGGAGAGAATCCACAGCATCCATTCATGCGGCTCTGTAGCGCATTGCGGTCCGGCAGCTCCTCTCAGCTTGTTTCACACATCACAGGTTCCCAGGGATTTCGCTTCTTCTTTTCCAAATCAGTTTTTCCGGCTCTCATTATTTGATTTGCCCGCACCCTTGCTGAGAGGAGACTTGTGCCTCTTGCCCTGCTCTTCCAGAAGACTTTTGCCACCGTTTCTTGGCACAGAATGCTGTCCTGCACCAGCCCCGTCACAGACATGGGCTGGTTTGCAGTCCTGGGAGTGCTCAGCCTGCTCTGGGAGGGAGAGGACAACAGTGACTCAGAAGCTGCACATCTTTCCTCCTTACCTTGCTGAGATCTCCTTGCCTGCTTGTGCCATGCTTTGCTGTTTCTGCCTGTCCAGTTCACTGGGCTTTTCTTTTGCTGGTGGGTTTCCGTTTGTTCCTTTTGGTGGTCACACTGGTGCTTTTGGTTGGCATTTTCACGCTTTGCTTGCTCTTAGTTCAGGTGGTTTTACTCTCCAGCTGCAGCTTCTTGCAGCTGTGGATCTGGGCAATCAGAGTTGGTAGCCGCCAGGCCCCAGTTCGTAGCCAAGGACTTGTTGTAAGTATTTGAATGTTTTCCAGGCTATCCCCTTCAGATACCAGTCGATGATGGATCGGATGAGCCTGTTTCCGAAACATCTGAAGCTAAGAGCACCCCAACTACGGAAGGTGGGAGCTCTTTGACTTTCTGCTTTGGAGCCATGCTGGATGGGGTCGTGGTAAACCTCGCCACAGACTCCCCGTGCCGTGTCCTGGTGGGGTTCCTCAGGAGGAGAAACCCCTTTGTTAGTCTCATCACCAGTGGTGTTTGCTGTGCTGCAGGATGAGATATTGAGCTTTAAAGGTGCAGAGTGGGCTGGAAAGCAAGAAAGGTGAATTGTTCATTATGGCTCAGGAAGTTGCTTGTGGTTTGTTTCCTGCAGACCTTACAGGGGCACTGCAAGGTCCTGGCAGTGCAGCCAGGAGCAGCCCTGTGTTGAGTGACACAGTTTGTGTCACTGTGCTCCCCAGGTCCTGAATGCCTTGTGGGTAGAAAGACTCTAATTCCAGAGCGGTCTAGAGACTTGTTCACTGTTGTAATTACCTTCACTTCTTGCGTTCCTCTGGCTGCTTTAATCCCAGGAATCTGCCTTTGGAGACTTGAGGTAGAGGCTTTAGCTTGCAGAATTGTTCTGAAAGGAAGGAAGGGTGGGCAGAGATGCTGAGCAGTCCCAGCCCTGTCCCACTGGAGGCGTGGGCTGAGTGATTTTTGGGAAAGTGCCTCAAGAAATCAGGACATAAAACCTATCTGGTGCAGGAGGGGATATTATCCTGCTTTCCAGTTGGATTGGGACTGTCAGGAGGAGCAGCCACCCCTCTGGTAGGTGGGGCCGGGTGTCCCTCTGTCCCAGAGCACGGTGCAGCCACACTGGGGTGCTCTGTGCAGGTCTGTGCAGGTCTGTTCTGTCCTGCTCTAGACCAGCCGTGTCTCCATGCAGGGTTGCTGAGCCTGTGCACCAGGGGCTGCTTTTAGTGGTGGATTTTTGGACAAAAAGGCAAAGCCTTCAGGAGCGTAGGGAGCGCGTTGTGGCACACTGTGTGGCAGGGGGCAGCTCATGGTGTCCCTGTGGTTCTGGCTTTGCCGTGTCATGCTTGGTTGTTCCCTCCACTGGCTCAAGGAGGGAGCTGAGTGCTTCTCTGAGCAGGAAGTTCTTCAGGCACATCCTGGCCTCCAGAGGGCTTTGCCTCTCAGCAGCTGTGTGAAAGCCGTGTTGTTTTTCAGATGCCACAGCACCTTTAGTGGAGGAAGGAGACCACGAGGATCAGGGTGGTGTGGAACAGCACGGGGAGATCCCAGAAGGAACCACAGGTGAGGGAGACCAAGGTGCAGCTTCATCTCTTGCTGCAGACAGAGCAGAGAGCTGGACTGGTCGGTGCTGTGAGACAACACCACGAAACCTCTCACAGGGACACTGCTCCCAACGCTGCTTCCTTCTTCTCCAGATAATTCCTCACTTAGAGTTGTCCTCTTGCCTTCCCCATCCTGGGGGGAACTCGCAGCCTTTTCTTCTCTCTTTCTCTGCTGCACATCTGACAATCCTTCTGTCTGGTGTCTGTGTGGTGGCTTTGGCTCCCACCTCCAGGCTCCTACCTGCAGATCCGGGTCGTTCCTGTGCCAGCAGCCCCTGGGTGCCTGTCCTGCAGCACCTGGGCTCTGCCCAGCCCTCGCGGGTGTCTTTGGAGTGGCAGGTGAAAACCAGGCCACTGCAGCAGTGCTTTTAAGGGTAATGCAGAGGAAGTGAAGTGACTAATTCAGCCTGAATGCCCTGTGGGCAATCACTGCACCTGGGCCTGGTTTTCCAGTAAGGATGGGGCCTTTCAGAGGCAGAGCAGGGAGTGACTGTGGCAGTGTGGGAGAGCAGGATCTGGGAGGGCAGGTCTGTGTGTGAAAAATGGGGATGTGTCCCCTGTGCCATAGCCAGTGGCTTTCCCTGGAAGCATCAGGCAGGACCTGAGAAAAGCAGCGGGTAGAAAAGGGCTTCTGCCAGTGCCAAGCACTGAAACAAACTCACAGCAGTGAAATTTCTGTGCTGCATCCAGTCCCTGAGCTGCTGGCGGAGCCCTGGGCTGAAACACGGGGGCTCTGGTCCAAGATCTGACTGTCCCAGGGAGCCAGTGTATCCTGAACTGCTTGGAAAATAATGGGGAAAACAGAAGAAGTCCTAGTTTGACTGGAGAACTGTGGCATACCAATATAATTGTTTCAGCTAGTTTGAAAGTAGTCATAGAATAAACTGAAAAAATGCTGATGGAGACAAACCATCATCACTATGAAGAAAACCATGCTTCTCTGAGGTACCTGTAGTCCTGAAGTTCAGGATTTCTCTAGATTTGTGTCAGGCTTGGAATTACTGGTCTCACACAGCCTTGGCAGGGTTCACAGGCTGGTCACAGACACCAAGAAGGTGAGCTCAGGTAAGAGACATCCATGGGAGTGTGCTGGCCGTGTAAAGGCCAGGTGGGGGTAGAAGAGGATATACATCTACAAGTTTCCTTGCTCCTTAACAGCCTGTTTTCTGCCTGGAAGAGCTTGTACTAACCTGCTGTTTAGGATGTGGAAGTTGGTGAAACACTGCTCTGGGGTGTAGAGCACGGGCTGAACAGATCTACCCAGATCCATCATCAGTGTGGGGAGATTTCCTTTCTGATGCTGCCCTGCTGTGATACAGCAGAGATCCTGCTCATTCTGCTGGGCAGCCTCAGCAGGGAGGTAAATTCATTCTCCAGGCACATGCTTAATCTAAACTCTTATTTTGATCATGTTTTTTCCCCTTCTTTCACCGACCTGGGAGCAGCTGAAGAGGCGGGCGTGGGAGCCACTCCCAACCTGGAGGACCACGCTGCAGGAGATGCCACTCAAGGTGGGTGAATTTTCTGTCACTGGGACCAGCTGTTGCTGCCCACGTGTGCAACTGGTTGGTGGTGGCTTGGGAATTTTGTTCTGTGAGGAAATGCTCTCCCTGCTCAGCAGTTGTGCAGCTCTCCCTGTTCCTGGCAGAGGAGGGCCATACACACTTGGGATGTTCCACCATGCTCCTTTCAGGGAGTTGCAGCTCCTCATACACCAGATTTCCCTCTCAGATGGCCAAAGTCATGGTGCTTGTTTGTCCAGCTGCAAAACCAGGGCGTTCTCCAGGCTGGAAAAGCTGCTGGACAGAGCTGGGATGTGCTGTGGCCAGAGGAACTGCTCAGATTGAACAGAGGCAGTGCAGGCCCCGTGCTCACACACAAATCCAGCAAATTATTTAATTACTGTGACTTTCTAAAGTGAAACAGGATTCAAACCTACTCACTCATACCCTGACTTCAACATTAAGGGATTTTTCTCCTCATCCCAGTCTTGGGGAAGGTCAGTGACGAAGGCAGGCATGGTGGGCAGTGAGGGTTCTCACAGCATTCATTATGTGTCTGCTTAGATGGGCTGAAAGTTATCCAGGGACCTTTGGCTACCTGGAAAGTTTCTCTTGTCTCTCCTCAGTTCAGACTTGATGGAAAATTGGTTTTCCCAAAGCCCCCGGTGCTGGCTTAATTCCACGGGGCAGACTTAGGGGTTGAGACTCCCTGTGATGTCTCTGTCCTGCCTGCACTGCACACCACAGCACTGATTTTGTGTGCTGTTTAAAATCTTAGTCAAAAGCCATTTTGTGAAGCAGTTTCCTGTGCAGTAAACATAACAAATCCCTCCAGTTGAGCAGTGTCTTTCCTCTTCGTGGCTCCATTAGTGCATTTAGACATCCATGTCTTTTTCAGAAGTAAATAGGTTTTGCCTTCTCAGCTCAGGGCAGAATTCAGGTTGTTGTTGCTTTCCATACACAGATGAGCACAATTCTGTGCACTCTGCTCCCTGCAATTAGAATAAAACCTTTACTTGCCTGGCCAGTGGTTTTTGGACTGTCAGCTCTTCTAAATATGAAATAGTGGCACCACTATAAAAAAGAAGTCAGGGTTGTTAGTGGAGGGGGTTGAAGTTCTCTCTTCTTTCTGCCCTAGTTTTAGTGCTGTTTCTCACCAGATTTTTACCTGTGCAGGTCTGCCTTGTCCTGGGATCTTTCAGCTGTCACATACAAGGTCTTCGTGTGGTTGTTTCACTTAACTGTGATATTCTCTTAAAATTGGGAGGACACTGATGAAAGACCAGGTTGGTCTTGACTTCATCTTTTCTTGTTTTAGTCTTGTTTAATCTGCCAAAGCCACAGTTGTGATCTCAGGGCTGATTTAGGCTCTTTACCTGATCAGTGCTCAAAGAGACCAAAGAGTCCTTGAAGCTGAACCAGCTCATAGTACAAGAGGCACATTCTTACTGGGCTGGTTGACTCCAGAGCAATGTACCCGTGTCCAGGTGACTCCTCCATGGCTCAGGGCATCTTTCCTGCAGCTGAAGGGATTTCCAACAGAAAAGCTCCAGCTCAACTGGAAGATCTGGCTTCATGCAGCAGTTGTTGGGTGGAATTGTAAAGGTCTGTGTCATGCACAGAGCAGTGACAGAACAGAATCCCCTCTTTCACGCACACACGCCAAAAAAAGGAAGAGAAACAGACAGATCTTTGTCTCTGTGGTCTCAGGTTCTGGGGTTCAAATGGCACTCAGCCCAAATGATGGCAGAGCAGCAGCACTGGAGCTCTCAGGGGTGCACGGTCCCAAACTGCTGTGGCCCTGTGGCTACAGCCACGTTCTTCTCCACAGTCCTTTCCCTGCTCTGGCATGGCATGGGAGTGCTCTTCCCAAGCTCCTGGGCAGTGGGAATGATCAAAGAGCAAAGCAGAGGTGGTTTGAGCTCTGAAGCCAGAGCTGTGTGTGCCTGAACATCTCCTGAGGGGAGGGAAGGCCAGCGGGGGTTCTGTGGGGTCAGGAAGGGGGACAGGGCTCTGGCCCTTGTTCAGGCCCTTGAGGCAAGAAGAGGTGGGCACTGACCAGCAAACTGATGGTCCAGTGGTGGTGTTAGGGAAAATGGGAATGTTCTTGGCTTCTGGAAACCTCTACAGCTAAACCAGTTCATGGAGTGCAGGGTGAACCTGGCCACCTCCGAGCTGGGTCCAGGCAGGAATCTGATCTCCCAGGTGCTGTTCCTGATTCCCATGGGGATCAGAGTTCTTTAAAGGCAAAAGCCACTGCAGGAGTGAGCTGTCTGTTCAGTGGGGCGGGGTGGGACTTGCTTTTATCTCTCGGTTGCCAGTAGAAATGCTGAATCTCTCACTTACGTGATGTTTGACATGCCTGTGCTAATTTCTTGCCCATGCTTCACACCCCACGACTTCGACTCCAGGCGAGCCGAGCTCTCCAAAGCTCCAGCCTGGCCCTCAGGAGCGTGTGGGAGAGGCAGTAAAAAGTGCCAGCCAGCCCCCAGAGCAGGGACTGGGGCCTCAGCAGCCACCTCTGTCCCGTGAAGCCAAGGCTCCGGCAGCAGCCCCCACCAGAATCGAGGTGACCATCCCAATACCCCTGGACATGTACCAAGGCTCCGGAGCCCCTGAAGGCAGCAGTGAGCTGTGGGACCAGGGAGGCACAGAAGGCCTGGCAGGAGCAGCTGGCACAGGTGACCACAAAGATGGACCATCTCCTTTGTGTGCCAGAGCCCCGATAAAAGAAGATTCCGGCGGACGGGAGAGGGATGAGGACCGGGATATTGATGAAACTTCTGAGCAGGGTTTGCCTTCCCTTGTGGATCAGCGTGTTTCTCTGGGACCTGAAAAGGGCCCGTGTCCAGCAGCTGCCCAGGAGACTCATGAAGAATATGATGGAGAAAACAAGTCCAAAGGTGTCCTCAGAGACACCCCAGGAGAGGCACTTCTGGTTGAAGCTGAGTCACATAAAGCAGGAGAGGACCAAGAGGAGAAGCAACAGCTGCTGGGGGGAGAAGGAGGTCCAGACACCACCCTGTCAGAGCCTTCTGGAAGTGTCTCCCAAAAAGAGGCTGAGCCCAGGGAGGGAGAAGATTCTGGGCCTGTGCTAGAAACAGCCAAACTCCCTGCTGAGGTAGAAGATGCTGTGAAGAAGGTGGATGAAGATGCTCCTTCGGGAGAGGCTGCGCCAGACGCAGGGGGCCGCCGGACACCCAGGAGGAAGCCCGGTGGGCTGGCTGCAGACAAGGCCAGTCGTGTCCCTCTGCTCAAAGGTGTGTGCTCCAGCTGCTGCCCTGGGCACAGCTGCCTGATCCAGCACTGCAGCTTGCTGCCACCTCAGCTCCTGCTGCTTGGAAATGGCCTGGACCTGTGCTGTGGCTGATCCACAGCGCTGCTGCTCCCTCCTTGCCCCTCCCTCTTTATTCAGTCCTGGACTGGATTGACAGACCCTTGTGCTGCGGTTCTGCGTCCCTTGCATGGTGCTGGCGTATCCCTAATCATGCTTTTTTCACCTGTTTTTGTTTTGATTTCCTTGGATCTGTTGGGTGGGCGCCTTAGCTCCCACCTGGCACCTTTCCCGAGAAGACGAGGACCTGGACGTGGCTCTGGCAGGCTGGAGTGGGGCTCACCTGGCGTGTGCAGCTTGTTCAGCAGGACACGTGCCATCTGGTTTGCATGTCTGCTCCAATAACTCTTGGAATTGGCTTTCCTAAAGAGGAGGGAGGAGGAAAAAGGCAAGGATGGCAGGTCTAACCATGGAAAAGCCCCCACGCTGATCCTGTTTCTTGTACTTTCCCCTTAAATATCCGCTACCGACTGCTGCTGGAGGCACGGTCTGCAGCTAGCAGGACCTTTTCCTACTGCCAGGCATGTCCATTGCTCTTCCAAAGCATCCTGCTGCCATCCCAGCTCTGGCTGGGGTGTCCCTGGGTGTGCCAGCACAGTGCTGGCTCTGGGGGCTCAGCAGGAGCTGCCTCTGTCTGGAGGCATCTAAGCAGTGTGTGGGGCTGGGCTGGGCTGGGAGGGCAGCCCTGGGTAAAGCTTTGAGTTCACCACTAAATGCTCAAGCATCCCTTAGACCTTTCCTTTCTGTTTTGCACCTCTCCTGGGCTCAGCAATGTCCCAGGGGCCCAGCTCAGTGCCCAAAGGCAGGTGCTGCTGTGAGCTGTGCTAAGAGCCAGGGCAGCAGGACATGTGCTGGTGTCTCACCGTGTTGTACCTCAGCTCTGGCTCTCCAGGGCAGGTCCTGGGGGAAGCTCTGCCCTTTCCCCGGGTGTGCCCTTCCAAAGGCTGGCCTGGCTGCTGCCCTTGGCCTGGGAATGCTGCTGGGCTTGCGGCTCTGCTGCGCGGGGCTCACGCAGAAATTGTTGATGGAGCTTTTTCCACTGGAGCCAAAGCTCGTAACACATTTCTCGTTGTTCCCGTGGGATCAGCAGCGGGAAGCTTCGCTCGTGTGCTGCAGGGCACTGGCATGGCTTGCACTGGAGCCTGGGACCACGGCAGGGTGGGGATGCACTGCCCTGAGCCAGCCAGCTTCTGATTCAGTAGGAGAAGTTTAATTATTTAATGGTCTTTCCCTTCAAAGACAGAGATGCTTGGTGGCTGTTTGGCTCCAGCCTTGCTCCAGTGTGCAGTTCAGCTGAATTTGGGAGGGGTCAGTGCTGGATTAACAGCATTGTCCATGTCATCAGGAAAGGGCTGATCCCCCAGGACAAGTTTCCCAACACTGGGGAGAATATCAGCAGCTTCTCCTCCCAATTAGCTGAAGATGGGGAGAAAAGGGCTTTGTTATGAGTGCCTTGTAGTACAAACTTTATCTCCTCCCCATTTCTAATCTCCTAATTAGACTGACCCAGGTGGAAGGGGCTCCGTGCTGGGAGGCAGAGGGCAGCCTGTCAGGAGAGATGGGAATTAACAACAGCCAGGGATAAAAGTGCTCTGCAATGCCAACTGAGCAACCCCTTAAATGAGATCACAGTGCTGCTGGACTGGGGCTTCCTTCAGTTGGGTCTCTATTTATATAATTGTTAGAACAAGTGGGTGTTTCAGAGACTCGTGTGTAGGGTTGAAGGGAACTTTCTGTCCTGGGCTGGATGGATCCTGCAGGAGCTGGGTGGAAATCTGGGCCAAGTGCTCTCTCACAAACCTCCTTGGTGTGTCTGCTCCCCAGTGCTGACTAACACAGGAGCATCTGCTCACACAGAAGGAATGTGTTTGTGGAGTGGGGGAAGGATTTCGGCAAGAAGTGGTGACTTTGTCACATTTCTAAGAACGGTACTGAGTTTAAGGGAGAGCAGGGACAGGGAACACCCCCAGCACTGTGTTGTCATCTCTGGAGTTTATGACCAGGCCCAAGAGGTGTAACTGTGTGTTTCCACCTGTCAGGTCGTGTTGACAAGGAAGGGACTGAAGCTGATGAGAAGAAACCCAAGGTAAGCTAAAAATCAAGATCAGAGGTGACACCTGTCCATGTTCCCGGCTCCTCTCCTGCCCTCCTGCCCTGCTCTTGTGCCTCTTAGGAAACCTTCCCATTATGTTCCATTTTTCCATTTGTTTTCAAGAGTGTTTTTATTTTTTCTTCCCTCCCCTGGATTTGGATGGTGCAATCCATGGGTTCTTTGAGGGTGAGGAAATGGTCCAAATCTAAATCAAGCACGTGGCTCATGGGGTTGGGTGGGAGGTTGGAGAAATCATTTTCTCAGCCCAGAACTGAAAAGCAGCAGCTGACCTTGGGGCAGACTCAAAACTGCACTAGGGACAAGCATAACTGTGAAAAGAGCAAAACATGTAATTAAAACATTAAATTAAATAATCTAGGCCTTGCAGGTCATAGAATATCCTGAGTTGGAAGGGATCCACAAGAATCATCAAACCCAGCTCCTGGCTTGCACAGGACAACCCCCAAAAAAGATGCTGTGTTGTGTTCTGGGTGAGGAACAGAGTTTAATAATGGGTAAATCCCAGAAGTTAAACAATATCTGTCACACTGGTAATTTGGAGGAGGTTTAGCTCAGCTGGCCATTTTCCTGGTTAGTGCCTGAGTGGGATAATGGACAAACTGAGGGGAAATGCAGTGGGTGAAGAGTTAAAAGATGAGGAATAGAATTATTTTCTAACACTGAAATTGGTTATTTCTCTATATACAGCCCTGGCAATCCCTACCCCACACCCAGCTCTGTATTGCACCTTCTAATCCTATTTAATGTCGCCGATCCCATTTTATTTCCCTCCCATGCTGATTTTCTTTTGTTTTTGTTCCCATTTTATTTCATTTCCACGTCCAAGAAACCCTCACCTTGCCCTGCCAAACCTTGCCCTGGCTCCATGCCCCCCCTCCGGCACGCAGCCCCTCCGAAACCACCCTGCAGCCCTGCCTGTGCCTCCCAACGAGCCTGTCCTGCCAGCCCAGCAGTGCAGGAAACCAAAGCCAAGGTAAGGGACTGGGCTGGGAGAGAGGCAGCAGCTGGAGGCATTCCTGGCATTCCTGGCTGCTGCAGGTCCTTCCCTGTCCCTGGAGAGGGGGATGTGCTCCCTGCAGCTGCCTGGTGAAGCCAGGCTTGGCCCCGGCTCTGGTGCTGGGAGGACCCAGCACAAAGGGCTCCTTGCTGCAGGTGTGACCCCGTGCCCCCTGGCCAGGGCCCTGCATGCCCTGTCTGTGTTTGACAGTGAGTTTGAGCTGTGCCAGAGCTGCAGGTGCTGCACGGAGAGCAGGGAGTGCAGCACACCCATGGCTGATCCTGCAGGGTGAACAGAGCCTCGGAGCTTTTTCCCTTTGGGGCATTCAGACACATAAACACACCCATGGTGAGGGAAAGCACAGGGAGTGCAGGTCACACGGAACCACAGAATCTTGCCATGGTTTGGGTCAGAAAAGACCTTAAATCTTCTCCAGTGCCATGGCAGGGACACCTCCCACTGTCCCAGGCTGCTCCAACCCCCCTCCAGCCTGGCCTGGGGCACTGCCAGGGATCCAGGGGCAGCCACAGCTGTGCCAGTCACAGATGCTGGGATTAATTTCTCTTCTGTACAAAATTTTGGCAGAACAGGGGAAACCAAAGGACAAAATTTAGAGAGCAGAGGTGTGGCTAAGCCAGGTGTGAGGGTGCAGTGCATGGCGCAGCTGAAGCCAAGGGCTCACCTGGGAAAGGTCACAGCCTTTCCTGTGCCCTGCCCATGGGCTTGGGACACAAGGTGTGAACAGGCACGTTCCAGATGTGTTCCAGCTGTGGGGGAAAAGAGGGAGGGTCTCACGTGCTCTGCTCGAGGGGTGGCAGCCTGTCCCTGACGTCCCCGCTGTGTCCCCAGGGCCCGGAGGCGAGGGGTGGCTCCAAGACGGGCACGGCGCGCGCGGGGCAGGCGCAGAGGAACTCCAGCAACGCCACCCGCATCCCGGCCAAGACCCCCACGGCCCCCAAGACCCCTCCCAGCTCCGGTAGGTGACGGTGGCAGCCTGTGCTGGTGACTTGGTGGTGCTGCTGGGCAGTGCCAGGGGTTGATGACCGAGCCCAGCCCTCTCCTGGGACTCGTTCCCTCTGAGTGGAGCCCTTCCAGGGGCTGCTCAGTGCCCCGTGTTCATACAGTCTCCAGTCTCTAGGAGAGGCCAGTTGCTTTATCCTGTGGGATTTCCTCAAATTTGGAAGATTTAGGCAGCTCCATTTTTTTAATCCATCTACTCGTTTTCTCTCTGATGATATTTCACAAAGACCAGGGGCAAGAGGATCAATTCTTCGATTACAGGAATGGAGATTAGCCCATTATGCTCAGAGAAGAAAACCCCAGAAAGCATCAGGCATTGTGAATTTCCATTAAAATGGTGCATTTCACTGGATGTATACATATATTTCATACTTAACCAGAGCTGCATAAAACCTTAAATCAATTAATTTTCCAGCTTTATTATGTTTAAGCATCTTTCTCATTCACTAAACAGGCAGAAAGGAGCAGAAAAAGCCACCTCCTGCAGCAGCAAAGACTGAGAAAGGTGATGTTTAAGGGTCTTCTTTTCTTCTTTCATTTCCTTTTCAAACTGGGGACAGTGCTAAGCTGCTCAGCGATCAGCCTTAGTTAATTACAGAAAATAATTTTGTGAAAGTGCTTCCAAATTCCTAATAGCAAAGTGGTTCTGAGTGTCTTTTGTCTGTAATTCGTCGTGCCACGCTCGGGTGGGGAGTCTTACTGATGATCCAGGCAATGGAGACCATCTTCCTTCTGGGATATTAGGAAATTGCCTTTGAATCACAGTTTTTCCTTCAAAATGGAGTAGAAGAAAGTGCAGCCACCACCCTCCCCCTGCACTGGGCTGTTGGGTGGGCTCTGGGACGAGGCAGAGCAGCCCCCACGGGCAGCAGGGGAGGGCTCCTGACCGGGGCTGTCCTGTGTGCAAACTGCAGGTGAGCAGCCCAAGTCTGGAGACAGAAGCGGTTACAGCAGTCCCGGCTCCCCCGGGACTCCAGGCAGCCGTTCCCGCACCCCCTCTCTGCCCACCCCACCAGCCAGGGAGCCCAAGAAGGTGGCAGTGGTTCGCACCCCCCCGAAATCTCCCGCCTCTGCCAAGACCCGCGTGCAGCCGTCGGCCGCGCCCATGCCCGACCTGAAGAACGTCAAGTCCAAAATTGGCTCCACCGACAACCTGAAGCACCAGCCCGGAGGTGGCAAGGTAAACACGGACTCTGCTTCCTGTCTGTGGGGCCAGCGGGTGCTGGACACTCCCTCTGGGGTGGCAGAAGCTCCCTGGAGCAGCAGCAGCAGCCGGGCAGTGGGCAGTGGGCAGTGGGCAGGGCTCCGGCCTGGCTCTGGCTCACCTGGAAGGTTTTGGGTTGGATGCTTGGCCTGGAATTCCTTGCCTGGCTTAGTGCAGCTCAGCTGTCCCACGGAGAGCTCGTGGAGTGGGTCTCATGGGGGAATGACGTTCCCTGGTGGTGTCCAGGTGGTGAGCTGCAGCCTGAGGAGGGGCAGGCTCAGGGCTGTGTTTCTGAATCCCACCCTGTGCCTGGAGCAGTCCTGCCCCCACTGCAGAGGGGACGGGAGGGTCTGTCTCCTCCTTCTGAGGGTCTCGGGCTCGGACCCCACATTTTGCCAGACATTGGGATTTTGGATCCAGCTCTGTTGGCAAGGTTTTGGGTTGTGTTGTGCCACCAGGTGCTGTCTGGCTACACAGTGCAGGGTGGCACTTCCAGAACTGGTGGCACTTCTATCCTTTCAAACACTTTGCACTCCCAGAAAAGTTGCTTCACGAGCAAAGTGACCTCTGGGCTCCAAGTGCTTGAGAATGAGGGTCTTGGGTTAAATTCTGCAAGCCTGGCAGGGGACACTGCCTGTCCTGGGGGTGGCACTGCCTGTCCTGGGGGTGGCACTGCCTGTCCTGGGGTGACACTGCTTGTCCTGGGGTGACACTGCCTGTCCTGGGGTGGCACTGCTTGTCCTGGGGTGACACTGCCTGGCTTCAGACCTTGCAGAGCCATAACAAACGTTCCCTGAGTGCTGTGCATGACATTTTGTGTGAGCAGGTACCTCGGTGGCTCTGAATGTTCCCCTTTGGCATGGGGGGAGGCTTTGAGCTGGCTCCTCTGCATCCTGGGAAATGGCAGCCTGCTTCTCCATGGCCTTTCCAGGCGTTTTCCACCGTGGCTGGCACTTTACTGGCTTTGTGCCACCATCCAGGGGGGCTCTGGAGCCTGGGCAGGGCTCTTGGTCATGAGACAGCAGCACATGAGCACAGTGTCCTTTTTGGGGGGGCTCAGCCCTCCTGCCCACTTAGCACAAGACATGGGTTTTTCTTCCCACCCCCACAAACCCTGTTCTCCAGGCATTTTAGAAGGGACCCTTGTTTACTGGAAAATAGTTAAATTATTTGTTTGTTCTTTTTTAATCCAGCTTTTGCAAGCTGGTTTTTTCCCCTCTCTGCTTCTCTGTTTGTTGTTGTTGCTGAAAGAGTAAGAACAGCTGAATGTGGGACAGTTCCTTGCTCCTTGCAGGGGAGGATGGCTGGATGCTCTGCTGGGATTCTGCAGACACGAGGCTGCTCCCAGCAGAGTGGTTGCAGCTGGAGCAGAAGGGGCTGGTCCCAGATGTTTGATTTCAGGCTGGTCAGAAATGGGTTTGGAGCCTGCTCTCTGTGCAGAGCCCAGCCTGGGCGAGCGAAGGGACACGGGGCACACGGCAGGAGCAGCCAGGCCACGTCCCTGCTGTGCTCTGCATGCTCTGAGCACTTCTGTGGCTGCATCACTGAGTGTGGCTCTGGCAAAGCCTGGTCTGGCAGAGCTGGGTCCTGATTTGTGGCATTAGTTGATGTCAGCTTGGGAAATCCTGCTGGAAGCACACGCCAGCCGTGGGGCTGCTCATGCTGGAGAGGCAGGGCACTGCAGGGAGCTCTCCTGGCAGGAGCAGGCTGGAATGCTGGCATGGAGGCCAGGTGCCTGCTCAGCTCTGGGGATGGTGCCACCAGGAGTGTCTGTGCCCAGGGAGGTGGCACTGCTGGGGGCTCTCGTGGTCCCCCTCACAGGGCTGTGCTTCCCACAGGCTCAGACCTGTGGGTTGTCACCTGCACTTACACCTGTGGGGGCTGTAAAGCCACTCCAGGTGTGTGGGGAAGGAGCAGGGATTGTCTTCACCCTGGGGTTGTCTGGAGGAGCTGCTCTGGTGCCTCAGGTGGCTCCAGGGCAGCTCCCTTCACAGCCAGTGGGGAAAACAATCCCAGAGTGGAACCAGCTTTGTGAGCACGGAGATCAGCGTGGAGGGAAGGCTCTGGGGCTGCACGGTGTGGGGAGCAGTGGTTCCCACGTGGCCCCAGCCCTTCCCAGCCCCACTCCCACCCACCAGGGACTCCTTAGGAATGTGCCACAGAACAGGGGTGGGGCTGCATCCCTGGGATGGGACCTGGGGCTGCATCCCTGGGATGGGGCTGCATCCCTGGCAGCGCTGGCTTTCTCTTGGCAGCTGTGGAGGGAGTGTGAGCCCTGTGCAGAGCAGAGCTGGGTGTCCTCTCCCAGGGCTGGACACACAGCTCCTGCTCCCCAGCCTGGCCAGTGGCACCAGTTTGCCCAAGGCCAGGTGTGCCTGGCCCAGAAGGGACTGTGGTGCCTGGCTCCACAGAGCTGGAGCTGGGCAGGCTTTTTTCTCTCAGCTCCAGCCCTCCTCATTCCCCTGGCTCTGCAGGAGCTGAGTCTCTGAGCCCTGGGGGTGCCTCAGCCCTGCCTCCCAGTGGGTTTGCTGCCCAGTGAGTTCCCTGTTTTGCTCAGTGGAAGGATCCAGGCTGAGCTGGCTTTTTGGCTGGTGTTTGTGGCCTGGGACCCAGGCTGCATCACCACCCAGGCCTGCCCGGTCTCAGGCTATAACCTGCCCACACCATCTTCCCTTTCCAGCCCAGGAACAGACAAATCTGTGCAGCAGGCCAGGATTTTCCTTTTTACTGCTGGCACTGGAAGGCAGGTTCCTGGTTTTAGGGATGTAACACATGGTCAAGCTGCAGATGGTCATGTTGTTTCTCACGCTCTTTTCTGGCTACCAAAGGTGCAGATAATTAATAAGAAGCTGGACTTTAGCAGCGTTCAATCCAAGTGTGGCTCAAAGGATAATATCAAACACATCCCGGGCGGAGGCAGTGTGAGTACCTTCACACTTTCAATGCTCTATCATAGTTCTGATAATGAGTGGCATGTTGTGTACACTGAACTGCCAATGCTATCTGCAGCGACCCTGCCATCAGATAGCTATTGGTGACGTGCAATGACTCTTTTCTGGCTACCAAAGGTGCAGATAATTAATAAGAAGCTGGACTTTAGCAGCGTTCAATCCAAGTGTGGCTCAAAGGATAATATCAAACACATCCCGGGCGGAGGCAGTGTGAGTACCTTCACACTTTCAATGCTCTATCATAGTTCTGATAATGAGTGGCATGTTGTGTACACTGAACTGCCAATGCTATCTGCAGCGACCCTGCCATCAGATAGCTATTGGTGACGTGCAATGACTCTTTTCTGGCTACCAAAGGTGCAGATAATTAATAAGAAGCTGGACTTTAGCAGCGTTCAATCCAAGTGTGGCTCAAAGGATAATATCAAACACATCCCGGGCGGAGGCAGTGTGAGTACCTTCACACTTTGAATGCACTGTGATAATCCTGATTTTAGTGGCATGTTGTTACACTAATCACCAATGCTATCTGCAGCCACCCTGCTGTCACATAGCCATTGGGGACGTGCTGTCATTTAACCCCGTTAACCCAAAAATGAACCCTAACGAGTCCAACCCAAAAATGAACCCTAACGAGTCCTGGACATGCCTGACATGGACAGAACTAACTGCCCCATGTCCAAACCACGTCTGTAACCAAACATCCCAGGAGCTCCAGGGTTCTGCACTGCCTGGAAGGCTGAGAGCCTCCTGCTCTGCGGGACGGGGCCTCTGGCACACGGTGATGCAGGAGATGGGTAGATTTATGAGCAGACCCAGTCCTCATTGCTCAGTGTGCTGCTGAATTGGACATGATCCTGCCCAACATGTGAGCGAGCCCGTTCCCATCAGGCAAGTATGATCCATGCAAATATGAAGTTTCTCCTTGCTAACGAACGTGCCCGGCAGCGCCCACGGGGGCTGAGCCTGAGGTATTGTTGAGTTAATTGATTTGAACACTGGCATTTCCAGCTGTTCCCACATAAATACCAGACTCAGCTTCCAGTTACTGTGCCAGAAACCTGGAGAAACTCCACAGAGGTCGGTGGATTTACAGCTGGAGACAGTTTGGGTCCAGGAAAGATGCTGGGCACATCCCTGAGACCCCAGACAGAGCCACTGGGGTGTGTGGGCCTGCTCTGAGATGTTCCCCATGGATTTTCCTTGATCTCTGTGGACGCCCTCCCTGAGAAGCTGAGCCTTGCAGAAGGCTTGGCAGGTGAACACAGGGACGCAGCTGGCTTTGCAACCTCTGGCTTAAATTCGGTGTCACTCTGCAGTTACTTCACAGGCCAGAGGAGCTGCTCTGCAGAGCTCAGACCCTGGGAAGCAGTTCCATGGTTGTTCCTCTTCCTTCCTCTGGGTCCTGCACTGCCTGGGCTGCCCAGGGTGTGGTGGGCCAGGAGCTGGTGTTGGCCAGGAACCCTCCGTGCTGTGGCTGGTGATGAGCCTGTCCCTTCCTCCACAGAGCTCACACCGTGGGCCTTTGCAGCTGCACTGGGTTAAGAATTACCTGAATTTGCACCTGGGGCTCGTGACCCCTCCCCAGGCCCTGCCAGAACTGGAAACCCCCTGAGCTCTGCCTGGCTGCAGCAGCTCTGGGAGCAAAGCCTGACCGGGGCAGAGTGTCAGGCTGGGCCTGGGGCTCCCTTGGGAGAGGGGCAGCAAGAGACCCCAGGGCTTCAGTGGCCTTTGGCACCCCCTGCCCAGCCATCCCTGCTCCAGAGGGAGCTGCCACTCCCTGGGGTTGGTGCCTGGATTTTGAAGCCTGTGGGTGCTCTGCCCAGGGCATGCCTTAGGCAGGAGTTGGCCTTGGCACTGCTGATGCTGGGGTGGGATCCCCAGGTCTCTGGCACTGCTTTCCCAGGCAGACAACTCTGTTCCCCTTTTCCTTTCTTACTAAAATGGGGGGGATCCTTCTCTGCTCCCCAGCAGGATGGGAAGGGATGACAGAGCCCTGTCTGTCAAAATAGGGACTGGGAATGAGAGCAGAAAGTTCCAGCTGCTGACTGCTTGTTCTGGAAACGGGAGGACTCTCAGTCCCAGCTCTCAGTGGTGCCTGAATTGCTGAGAGACCCTTCAGGGTCACAGCTGGGATTAGCAAGGCACCAGCTCCCCTTTTTGGGTCTGTTTCCTACTTTCCAACCAAATCCAGCTCCTCTCCTGCCCAGGTGCATTAACCATGTGACCTTTCCCAATGCTGTCTCCACGTCTGTGTCCACAGTGTGCTCCCAGACCCTGAGGGGTTGCTTTTCTCCCTCTCTGTCTCCTGTCAAATGTGCATTTTGGTCTGTGTGAGCAGCAGAGACAAGGCAGGTCAGCAGGGCTCTGTGCCTGGGGCTGTTCCTCCTTCTCCTGGCTCCAGGGTGGGGTGAGGGTTGTTTCTCAGGGCTGTGACAATCACTGAGGGTGTTGGGGCCAGCGTGGGGCCTGAAGGATGCACCTTCCCCCGGGTGCTCAGATGGGGAGCAGAGGCTGCAGTGGATCCTTGTGCTGGTCTGGGGCTGCAGGGAGGAGTCAGCTCCTCTGCACAGCTCCCTTTGGTGCTGGCACATCCTTCTGGGACTGGTGAGAGCATCACACCTGCCGTGGTGCCTGGGGGAAGCACGGAGAGCAGCAGATGCTCCCCGGGAAGTGCAGGCTGTCCCCAGAGCCAGCCTCGAGGTGTGGATGGTGCCACTTGTCCTGCACAGCCCCACTGAGCCCAGCACAGACTGACCCACAGGGGCAGGCTGGGGTGCTGGCAGTCCCAAACCAGGCTCCAGGGTCACCTGTGGGGTTCTGGGGATGTTCCTCCCCCTTGTCTCCTGCTCCTGCCGTAGCTGCCGTGTGTGTGCCTGCTCCGAGGCTCCTCCCTGCTGTGTAGCTGCTGATGTGGCACTGCAGCCCCTTGGTGTCCCTGTGTGTGTCCCGTGGTGTCCCCAGTGTCCGTGCCACGAGGCCACCGGCCCCAGGCCTCTGGGGACAGGGGGGATCCGTGGAACTGCTGGAGCCCTTCAGAGACATCATGGGCAAATCAAAACTGAGCTTAAATGTCACAAAATGCTGTTGTGGTTCAATACTTTATAATTGCCATTTTAATTTCTATGATGTGAACTCCAGATATTTAGATTTTGCTTTGCTTTTTTTTTTTTTTTTTAACCCTTATTTCCGTTACAGCATTTTTCAGAAATGCATATTTTGGTCACTCTTTTGAAAGTTCTGTGCACATTGATCATTTCTGTTCTTTCAGTTTTTGTGGACATAAGCTTTATGTTTTACACCAGAAAAGGTATTTATTTTTTACGTTTTTCTCTCTGGTATATCTCCTCCTTTTGGATGATGTGTATGCAAATCTTAATTAATTACCACTCCACTTTCTCTCTCACTCGAGCACTTAAAATTGCCTCTACTCCCCACTCTGTGGAGAGGTGATCTCGTGCATGCTGACATGTTAAGAGGCTCCTGCACACGGGCATTAATGATCTCCCATTTCTGATGGCAGTTTCTTTGGTGTCATTAATCCTCCTGGGGCTGGAGCTGTCCTTTCCCTCCAATCCAGCTCAGGTGCTGCTGTGTGTTGTGCTCCCCCTCCCCACCTGCCCGTGCTGGCCACCAGCTCATCCCCTTCTCCTCTCTCCTGTGGACAGGTGCAAATCGTTTACAAGCCAGTCGACCTGAGCCATGTGACATCCAAATGTGGTTCCCTGGGCAACATCCATCACAAACCAGGTACCTTCGGGCTCACGGGGTGTGGAGAGGGGCAGGGGTGAGGGGAGGCAGTGACTGGAGCACCCCAGTGAGTGCTGGGTGCTGTTCCCAGCTCCTGACCCTCCTCTCACTCTTGTCTTCCAGGTGGTGGCCAGGTGGAGGTGAAATCTGAGAAACTGGACTTCAAAGATAAGGTGCAGTCGAAAATCGGGTCCCTAGATAACATCAGCCACGTCCCTGGAGGAGGCAATAAAAAGGTAAAGGGGCCCTGGGGACAGGCGTGTCCTGCTGTGGGTGTGAGGGGACAGGGGACAGAGCTGTGGCACTGCTGCCAGGATGTCCCTGTGTCCCTCCTCTGTGGCCACCTGAGTGAGCACGAGCCAGTGACAGCCTCTCCTGTGGTTTCCTGCTCTCTCTGCTGCCTCTGAAGTGTTTTGTGTCTCAAACCCTTCCCCCGAGCAAGTGTCACCATCAGCAAGCCCCGTGCTCTGTGGCTGCTGTGACAGAGCTGGCAGCTGGGGAGCTGCACAGGTGCTGGATCCCCAGTGAAAGTGGAGCATTAAAGGCTCAGCTTTATTTAGAACAGGTGACTTTGCAGCAAACTGGCCCTTCAGAAGGTGATTTCTCCTTCCTGACCGAGGGCTCTGTGAAGGGAGGGGAGTGTTTGGGGGGGTTAAATTAAAAGACAAAAGGCACTCGGGTCAGGGAAGTGAGCTGGGGCTGAGCTGTTCCCACCAAGGCTTTGATGGTGACTTCAGTGAGTCTTGGCCAAATAAAACAGCCCCACAGCTGGCCTTCAAGGCCACCAAGTCCCCAGCAGGCAGGGGGGTGAGAACATCAGGTGAGCACAGAGCTGAGACTCCAGCCTGGCGACACGCAGGGCTCAGCTTCCCCAGGGAAAAGCGGGTTTCATCTTGCTTGTTTTTGCAGCACTTTTGTCTCAATGGGAGGGGAAGGTTCTGTTTCAGCTCCTGTATTCTGGCACTTTGTTCTTGGCCACGTGTTCTCTGTGCAGCTCCAGCTCTCACCTCCAGCTGGCCTCTGACTGCGGGACCGCTTGACTTCCTTACCCTTCTCTCTGCCGTGCATCAGCCTCCCCTGTGCTTCACTGAGCCTTTTGCCACCGGTTTTGTGATCCCAGTGATGCCTCTGTCACACCCTGGCACATTCACTGGGCCATAGTTTGAAGAACTTGCCCTTTGCAGGGGAGCTTCTCTGCAAGGCTTTGACCCAGCAGGGGCATCACCACCTCAGCCTTCCTCAGGTGGCTGCCCCTCCCCTGCCTAATCCCAGCCTGGAGGAGGCTGTGGGTGTAACTGAGTCCAGGTGCAGCTCTGCTGCCCCTTTCCCATGTCCCCAAGCCCCCTCCTTGCTCTGTGACACACAGATCCACACTGGGACTCACAGTCCACAGCTCTTTAGGCTGAGCTCTGGTTCCTGTGCCGGGTCTGCCGTGGGGAGCTGGGTGCTCCGTGCTCTGCCCAAGTCCCTGTGCTCTCCCGTGCTGTTCCTGGAGAGTTTTCCTCCCTGGCTCCAAAGGCAGCCACTCTTCTTTCTATGAATCAGTGAATGGCCCTGTTTTTCAGATCTTTTTCTCCCCAGTTTTCTATTTCTTTTCTATATTTTTTGTCTTTTTCCTTCTGGCTGACATTTCTTGGGTCATGTTTTTTGTTGCTGATGCATTTTTTGCCCCCCACTGCCCTGGGTGGGTTTCTTCACCTGTAGAGAGAGAAAGGCAAGGAAGACAAGACCTGGACCCCAAGCCCAGACCCCGCTGGGCTCCAGGCCCTGGTGCTGGAGCCACTCACCCCCACGGAGAGCCAGCCCCCAGCCTTGCACTTGGCTGGGGAGGGCACCTGTAAGTAGCAAACCAGATCCAGTTCACCGGGAGAGGGGTTTGGCTCCTGGGAGCAGCTCCGTGGGCTAAGGGGAAGCTTCACGTGCCATGTCCCCCCATAATCTCTGCCAGGGGAGTGGGAGCAGCCCAGGTTGTGCCCTCTGCGTTCTGGGACCCAGGACCTCGCCTGGGGAGGATTTGGCAGCATCCAGATGCTCAGGTCCTGCTGTCCCCTGTGGTGCCTGGGACGTGCCCAGGCCTGGGCACTGGGGACACCGGTTCACTGCTCTGAGCTCTGCTCCCACCTCTCAGCGGCCGTGCCCGGTGGACGCCTGGCAGGTCCCGTGTCCCCCGGCCACGCCCCTGAGCGCCCTCCTCTCCCTCACAGATTGAGACTCACAAGCTGACCTTCCGCGAGAACGCCAAAGCCAAGACCGACCACGGCGCCGAAATCGTCTACAAGTCCCCCACCATCTCCGGAGATGCCTCCCCGCGCCGCCTTAGCAACGTCTCCTCCACCGGCAGCATCAACCTGGTGGACTCCCCCCAGCTGGCCACGCTAGCCGACGAGGTGTCCGCCTCGCTGGCCAAGCAGGGCTTGTGATCGCGGCACGGCGGCCACCAGGAGAGAAGACAAGGAAAGGAAACGAAAAAGAAAAGAAACAAAAATAATAATCTGGCCTTCTTCCTCTGTTCCTTTTACAGCTGCTTCCCCGTCCCTAACTGGTTAATGATTTAACCTGCTTTTACTGTTCATTCAGCTCTAGCTCCAGGACTTCAAAATCAGTGACACTATGAGGTACAAAACCTCCTCTCCCCCTGCTCCTCGGAGCGCACAGCCCGTCCCGTCCCCGCGCTCCCCCCGCTCCTGCCGCGTCCCTCGCTGTCCCAGCCCTGCCCGGGGCCACCCGGCAAGGCGGGGAGGGGGCCCGAGGGGCGGCCACACCACGACGCTGACCCGAGCACCCCACACCAGCACAGGGCAGCGGGTGACCCTCCCGGGAAGGGGCCGTGACCTCGCCCAGCTCGTGTCCTGCCGCTGGCCGGGCTGGCCCGCGGGCCGGCCGCGTCCTGGATGCACAGCCAGGGCTGCGGGGAGGTGCCCTCCCCCCCTTCCTCCCTCCCCGCGCTAAATTTGCCTGCTGATTTGGAAGAAACCTTTTGTTTTTATTTCCGAAAGCCGAGATGTGTATGAAGATAACGGCCAGGTACCCCCTAACCCGCTCTCAGCTCCGGCAGCTGGAGTCCCGGCGACGCCGGGTGCCCGCTCCGAGGGGCCCCGGGCGGCCGTTCCCCTCTCCGTGGCTGTGCTGGAACCGCTGAGTGGATGAGTAGAGGCTTTTCCCCATTCCTTTGGCAGCNGCGGGGGAGGCGGCAGCAGCTCCCCCAGCCCGGGGCCAGCGGCTGCTCCCTGGCACTGAAGCCCCTTTCCGGGCGCTCCCCGGTGTGAGTTGGCAGCACCTCACCCCTCACACAGCACTGACCACCCCAGCACCACTCGGGGACAAGAGCCAGTCGAGTCATTGCTTTGGCTGCTTTTGTTCCTGTGGCTCCCTGGGGAGCACGAGGGGGTCCTGTGGCTGTCCCCGCCTGCCCCTTCCCTCTACAACCAAAGAGGCCGAGATGCCACCAGTGCAGCTGCGTGTGTCCTCCTGCCCTGTCTCCCCCAGGGGCCCCAGCCGAGCTCTGGGGGGTTCAGCTGGAGGTGGGAGGGCAGAGGGGGCCCGGTGGGGCCGCAGCCCCGGGCTGTGCTGCAGGGAAAGCCGTGCTTTCCCAGCAAGGGCTGGAATCCTGGTCCGACAGGGCTGGCGGGGGGTCAGGGCCCCTGGTTGTCCTTGGGGTGGTGGCTGGGTGCCACCAAGGCTGTCAGAGCAGCTGTTCCTGGGCAGAGCAGCAATTCCTCCCTGGACAGGACCTGCTCCCTTCCCGTGGGAGCTGTGAACCCACTGTCACCCCTGTCCCTCAGTGGGGCTGGGCTGCTGCAGGCCTGGCTGTGGATGGAGATGGTCTGGGGGGTCCAACCCTTCTCTCTGCAGCCCCAGGAGCTGCTTTATTGCTGGGGAGAGGCTGGTCCAGCACCACCATCATGTCCAGCTTGTCACTCGCTCTGTTCACTTGACTCCATGATTGTAAGACTCTGTGCTCCGTCCCTGACTCTGTAGCGCTGTAGGAGCCACCGCGCTTTTTGTCCTTTGTAGAACGAGCAAGTTGGGAGAACCCTCAAAGCATCACCTCCTTACCCCTTCTGGGCTGCAGGACGGGGTAGCTGAGCTGGCCCGTCCTGTGCCACCCCTGTCCCCTCCGTGCAGCCCCTGAGGGACACCAGCACCCAGGGCTGGGATGTCCTTGGTGTGCACCGAGCTCCAGTGAGCAGCCCCTTCCTACTCTGAGTGTCCTCAGCCCTGGCTGTTGTCCCCCCCGGGGGCTGTGGGGGTGCCAGGACAGCCCTTTACATCCACCACGTCACCCGCTGTCCCCTCCAGCAGCCCGAGCCACGTCCCCTGCCCCAACCCTGCGTTCAGACCCAGGCCTGAGGGTCCGGTGAGCAGCCGGACAACCCGACCCCCGGCTTTTCCTTTACTCCACACACATCTTGGGTCTGAAAAGGGTTAAAACCGGCACTGATTAAAAAAAAAAAAAAATATCGTATTTCTGCACTCCAAAAGATTCTGCGTGTTAGCAAAGGTCGGTGCCAGCCTGTGTGGTGTTGGCAGCCCCGTGCCCCCCGCGCTGCGCCGGGGAGGGGAGGGAAGGTTTGATCTCAGTGTATCATTCTAGCTTAGCTTCTGTCTGTGGGTGTCCATAGTGTATCGTGTGTTTAACAACTGGTTTACACTGTTGCCGTAAAAGTGAATTTGGAAATAAAGTCATTACTACGATAATGATAATTGGCACCTCTTTTGCATGGGGGGATGTGGGGTGGGGGATCCATGCACAGAATCACTGACTGGGGCAGCACAGAGGGGCAGGGACTGGTTTGCAGTTTTCCCGTTACTTTTTAAGCTCCCACACTTCTTCCTGGGGCACAGAGGGGTGCAAGAGGGGTGACCCTGCCTGCTGGAGCCAGGAAGCACACAACAGTCCCTGGATGAGAAACAGCAGCACCCAGTTAACGCCAGGAATGTAAAATAACCCCCAGCCCGGGGGTTCCTCCTCTTGCTGACAGTAACTGCTGGAAAATAACATCACACAGGAAAAAGGAGGCCACTGAAACGCGGGAGGGAAGCACTTGATCTGAGTGCACTGAGGGCCCCTTCCCTGTCCCGGCCCAGCGTTTCACACTCATCAAATGGAATATTACGTTTTAATTTTTTTTTTAATCTTTTCTTCTTTTTTTTTTTTTTATAAGCACATTTGTGCTTTGCC
>VXBC01001840.1:0-19996 GCA_013399945.1 Ploceus nigricollis | reverse complement strand
CTGGGCAGGCTGGGCGAAGCCGAAGTGCCATCGCATTCCCGGGAGGATTTACTGCCCGACGTGCGGCGGGTGCAGCGCGAGAGCCGGTCCTGGGGGTCGGGCTGCTCCTCGCACTCCGTCCGGGGGTCGTAGGAGAGCGGGAAGGTGCGGCGCTCCCAGGGCTGCACGGCCTGGGGAAGAGAGCTGAGTCACGGGAAATCCCTGCAAAAGCCCTCTGTCCTCACTCCCTGCACGGATCCGGAGCTCAGAGCTGCTCCTGGTGCAGAGCTCCAGGCTCGGAGCAGGGTCCGGGAAGCTCCAGCAGATGTGGAGAGGACACGGCAGCTCCGCACGGAGGCACTGCTGGCAGCGCTGCCCACTGCCCTGATCCACCTGGGCCAGAGCTCCTGCACCGCCCGCAGGCAGCTGCCAGGCTGCCTCCCACACCAGGGTCACCTGCGGTGCCACCCCTTCCTCCCCACACCAGGGCCACCTGCGGTGCCACACCTGTGTCCCCACACCAGGGCCACCTGCAGTGCCACCCCTGCCTCCCCACACCAGGGTCACCTGCGGTGCCACACCTGTGTCCCCACACCAGGGTCACCTGCAGTGCCACGCCTGCCCCGGCCGCAGCCAGCACCCACCTGCTCGTCCAGGCCGGCCTCGGGCGTGGAGCAACGCGTGTCCTCGCTGGACAGGAGCCGCAGGGAGTCCCGGGACAGGGGGGTCAGGGGGGCACAGAGCAGTTCAGGGCTGATGGGGCTGCGTGGTGAGTGGGTGTGGGACAGCTCCAAGTGGGAGTGGTAGTTGCCCACCTCAGGGGATGCTGGCTGGGGAGTCGAGGGGTTCCCCAGCTGGGGGGTTGTCCGTCCGTCTGTTGATCTGTAGGACCTGAGACAGGAGCAGGTTTGAGAGCCCAGCCATGCTCCCCCCATTGCTGCCTGATCCTACCCCAGGATCCTTTTGCCCTGACAGGAACACGAGCAGGGAATGCCACAGCTCAGAGACAAATCCACCCAGGCCCATCCCTGTCCCATTTCCACTGTCTGGATGCATCACTGGTGCTGCTCTGCTGAGGTTCTGTGTCCCACACATCTCCTACACTCCCAGTGCCATACAAACACCATGTTGAGGAGTTCCCTATGGAATCAAGATACTTCCAAGTGTTTCCCCCTCCTCACACCAGGTGACCCCTGGCAGCAGCTCATGGACTGAGTGCAGAAATCAGCAATGCTGGAAATGCAGCAATTTCAGCAGCTGGGAGTGGGAGGAGCACAGTGAAACCCTGAGACCTCAGATTTCAACCAAGAATTACCAAAGTCTGAGCCCCGACAGAGTCCAGATAAAAACCCACAGGCTACAAGCAGAAACACAACTGAGTTCCCAAATCCACGTGCAACTCTCCAAGATGAACTGCAACAGCAAGTGGCCATCAAGGACTTCAGATGTAAGAAATGGGCTAAAGAAACAGCAAAACATCCCACTCTCCAGGAGCACTGGGAACTGCAGCTGCAGAGGAAACAGGGCAGCAGCAGCAGCACGAGGGGGGTTTGACACAGGCCAGGTTTGCACCTGCAGAAGCTCCTGCAGGAACCCCCACAATGCAGGCACCGACCGGGCAGAACCGAAACCAAAGCAGCACCGAGGGCAGGGACAGAGCTGTGGCTCAGCAGTGGCTCTGCCCCAGAACAAAGTGACTCCAGGCAACCAAACCCTCAGTGATGGAACCGAGAAGAGAAAATCTCTTCTTGTGCAGGTGGTGGTTTTAGACATCCACTCATAAAGACACAGCAGAAAGGGAACTGAGTGTCCAGTGACAGTGTCCCTGATCCTGCAGGAACAATGCCATTGCAAGCCCTGTGCCTTCCCCTGGACTCTCGGGCTGGCACGGCATCTCCCACGCTTCTGGAGCAGTAGAAATGCTTGAGAAAGCAGATGGTGCAGTTGTCTGCAGCCAAACTGGGCTGTAGCTTCAGCCCCACCTAAGCAAGGCTGTGCCTCGCTCCCACATGGGCTCCTCAAGCTGGATGATGCCAAACTTTTCAAGATCAGCAGCAGCTTTCAACCATTTGTCTGAATCCCCACCTGCTCCCAGGAGCTCCCCCGTGTTGGGAATGTGGCCCTGTGGGCAGGGCTGTACCTGCTGCCCCGGCGCTGCGGGGGGACACTCGTGCTCCAGAGCCACCGCGCCCGCTCCATCTCCTCACACTTCCCGTGCCGAGCAGCGAAGGCCGAGTCTGACAAGTCCTCAACCTGGACAGGGAAGGGCAGAGAGCTTGGTCAGAGCTTTCTTCTTTAAAACAACCATCTTTGTACAGTTTTGCCAGCACTAGTTGCAGTGAGAATTTAAATATTTATCGTTGAATTGTAGAATGTCCTGACTTGGGAGGGACCCACAGGGATTATCCAGTGCAGCTCCCGGCCCTGCACAGACACCCCAACAATCCCACCCTGTGCCCGGGAGCTTGTCCAAACACTCCTGGAGCTCTGACAACCCTCTAAAGGAACAACCCTAGCTGGTTCCCTGCTGAGGTCCCTGCCTCTATTCCCTCCACACAGACACTGTTCATTTACTGCCAGCCTCATCCCACATTAACTGGGAAATAAAATCCTTCTTACCTCCTCGTTGTCCTCCTCAGGGTTGGCTTTCAGAGCACTGATATCAACTTCACGCCAGCTGCAACACAACCACCATGGGCATCACTCAGGGCACAGCTAGAACCAGCTGCACAACCCCCTCCCCTCCCAACACTGGCTTTTGGGAAAGGGGAAATTCCACCCTGCCATGAGGAGCAACACACTTAGGCTCAGTTTGAAGCACCAGACCTCCTTGGTGGTCTGGTAGCACAGCTGGAGCTTCCCAAAGGGCAGAAGAAGCAGAGCAGAGGCTGCTGCATTTCCTTCTCTTCCTCCCACAGGCTCCTCCTGCCCTGCTCTGAATGGGCCAGGGAAGAGCACAGACGACAGGAAGAAGACAGAGGGAAGTTGGGAAGAGGCAGAACTGCAAGGTTAACCCAGCCCAAGCACCTGCAGAGCTGGGAAACCACTGGGACCTTTGACCTAGCAGCAAGACAAGGAGACAACCAGGACTGACTTTAAATTGAGCAGACACTGAGCTGAGCAGGTGGCTTTGATGGCTAAGGGCCCCTCAGAGAAAATACTCCTAACTCAGCCAGTCGCCAGCAATGGTATGATCAGTTTTCCAACTTTTCCCTTATTCCCGAGGAAGAAGCAAAGCACTTTGCTTTCCCTCTGGGGCTGGGGCAGTACCTGGGGGTGAGGATCTCCTTGTACTGCAGCTTCTCCACGCGGGTCGTGGCAGCCACGGACATGGGGATGACGATGTTGTTTATGTCAAAGGAGCTCTCACCCCTCCTCCTCCTCGGCTGCTGCAACAGGGAGAACCACATGAGAAAGGGATGTGGGGTCTGGCATGTGGGAAAGTCATCAGAGGAAGTCATTGATGGGAAGAGGACAGAATGGCCTTGTCTGACCTACAGACACTTCAGAGCCAACATCAATCTGCATCAGACTAGAGTTCCCCTACTGCTTGCTCCAAGTCCTCTTCCCAACCCAACATCTATTGCCCAGCAGCAAGGAAACCCAAATCCCAAGGTGTGGCTGGCCAGAGTGAGGATTGACCCTTTGGCTGGGGAGCCCACACAGACCCGCAGCTGCTTGGGACGCTTGAACACAGGAGCTCCACCCCTGAGCCCAGAGCGTGGAGCCCAGGGCCTGGAATCCTCTTGCTGGGGGAGAGAAACCTCTTCATCTTGCATTTCTGAACAAGCCTGTGAAAGCACAGCAGGAAAAGCAGCAAGAGAAAACCAGGCTGGGTGTGTAGAGCCAAGGAAAGGCCTCCCTGAGGTGTCAGAGCTGCTGAGATGGGCTGTCCTCTCCTCCAAAACGCCAAGCACACTCAAGCTGAACCACCACTGGGTTCTTCTGACACCCTGATGTCACAGCTGGTGATGGAACAATTGAATTCTGAAGTGAAGGAACCCAGTGGGGACCCAGAACCCTGTGGCAACAAGCCTGGAGCAGGGGGTTCAAGGAGTCCTGCTCCGCTGTCCCTGGGTCACATCCAGCTCAGGCTTTGGCCCAAACTACCAAATGGGGGGGCCAGACAGAAGCCAAATTCTTCACTGGGACACCTGTGAGCTCAGCAGAATTCAGTCTTCCATTGAAGGGTTCTGCTAATGTGGAAGGATGGACGGTGTCTGGTGGAGGAGCTGTGCCATCGCCCTGTCCCGGAGCACAGTGGGAGGGAGTTTTGGTGCTGCTCACTCACAGAGCTCATGAAGGTCCCACACCCTGCCAGCCTCAAGCACTGTGGCAGTCTGAGTGTGTCTCAGAAGATGGTCAGAGTTCAGTGACTGCTGGGGATTGCGCACAGGTGGAAGATCCCCACCACTGCTGTGCCCTGGCCCTGTGTCCCCAAGCCCATTCACAGCCCGGTGACACCGAGGCCACGAGGGGAGCTGTCCCAGTGGGAGCAGCACTGCTGGGGCTCAGCTCTTCTCCTGGCAGCCCCACACTTCTTCAGAAACCAAAATCTGGATGTGGACCAAAGCCAAGGGACTGCTGGGAACAGGAACATTCACCAGCAGTTGCTGAGCTGGTGGTGAACCTGGAATTGCAGCTGCCTGTCTCTGCACAGCCAACATATCCAACACTCACCCAGCAACCCCAGCAGCAGCTGAACCAATGGGCCCAGCGTGGCAAGAGAAACACTGAGCATTGCCCAGCCCAAACTCCATGTACCAGCTGAGCCCCCAGGATGGGGTGAGCCCAGAACCCCTCGGAAGGCAGCAAGTACTCACAGCAGTGCCGGAGGTGCCCTGGGAGGTGGAGCTGGTGGGAGTGGAGCCCTCGGAGGAGGTGGAGAGCTGCCGAGCTATGGGGCTGTGAGGGGTGGGGGTCACAGCTGCTGACAGGTAGCTCGGGCCACCGACGTCCGTGTGATGCTTCAACACTGCACAGGGAGGGGGGAGAAAATGAATGACAACATTAGCAAAAAATCCCAGCCCACCCAAGGGGGTGGTGGTGGAGAGGAAAGGACCGTGTGCACCAGAGACGGCCGGTGCTGAGGAGCACTTTGCAGGAAAGAGAAGCACCTTCTGAGGGGGCTGCCCTGGGGAAGAAGCAGTTTAGAGCACACGAGGCATTGCTGTGGTGGCAGCTCGGCCCGAAGCAGTGCGTGCCCCCTTCTCTGGGGCAGAGGCTGGGGATGCAGCAAAGCCCAAGCTCCCCCCGAGACACCTGCCCCTGGGGGCCTACCTTCACTCCTCTCAGATGAGCAGTCTCGCAATCGCTTTTTGTCAAAGGCAGGAGGCCGGGCAGAGCGCTCTGGCGCTCTCTCGGCCTTGGACACGGCCGAAAAATCGTCTAAAGGCGGCCTGTGTGCCTTGTCTGCTTGGGCTTTTTGATGGGAGCGCTCTGAGGAGGGGAACAGAGAAAGAGCTATGAAATGCTTGTTTTCACCTCTCTTTCTGCTGGCACAGGAGACTTGGGCAGAGTTTTCCAGCTGCACAAATTGTCCACACCGTGGGGGTGCTGGGGAGGTGTGCTCAGACCTGGGGCACTGCTGTGGGCATGGCTGACACCGAGCACGGGAAGATCCCTACAAACCTGAGCTGCACCTGCACACACCTCGACTGCAGCCCTGCCATAGCCCTGCCTCACCCCCGGGAGCGGGACTTGAAGGGCATCCTCCTCCTCCTCCTCCTGCCCGCTGGGGCAGGGGCAGCACTTACTGGCCGCGGTGAAGAAGGAGTTGACCAGCTTGTGGCGGTCCTTGCGCGCGGGGTCAGCCAGGCTGGGGGGCACGGGGGCTCTGTGCTTCAGCGACAGCTTCTTGGGAGGTTTAGTTTTCTCGTAGGGCTTGTTCTGCCACTGGGATTTCAGCATGCTCTGGAAGTGCAGGCTCGTCGGCACATCTGCAGGGGGTACAGAACATGGAACCCAAATTAATCATGCAGCAAAGAGCTCTGGTCCCATCACCCTGCCCCAGTGGCCCCAGTAAGAACAGCCCTTGATGAACATGCAAGCACAGACTGTCAGACCCAGGCTTCCATACACTCTCCCCATGTTCAGGAAGGCCCTGCAATAGGTCCCAACATTTGTAATCTGCAGGTCTTTGTGAAATTCCTACAGGATTCACAGCCCAAGCATATCCTGGCAGGAGAACACTCCTATGTCTTCACCTCTGTAGGTATCTCATGTGGTGCTACCTCAGATCTGATTTCCAAGAATCTGAGGTATCTCAGCACCAAATCTGGGCTGGAAGAGAGAAACTCAGCCTAAATCCTCAATCTCAAGTCAAGCCAGAAGCCAACCAGGCACCGTAGCATGTGAATGTGCCTGATGTGGCACGTCAACCATGAGAAGTTGTGTGTGACTGCACCTGAGAGGTGCCAAGGGCAGGAGGAACTCCTGGTTGGAAGCTGAACTCCTGTCCAGTACTTCCCTCCCAATTTCAGGGACTGGAAAGCCCCAGCAGATCCAGGCAGGCAAAGAGGATGGAGCTGGCAGAGCATGGGCTGGAGGTGGCGGGGACTTGGCTCTCTGGAAAAAACCAGGACAGCTTCATTCCAAGTACCTTGGTGGTTAAAGCTCTCCCCCAGCCCCTTGCTAAGGGAGGGCAGTCACAGGGTGATGGCAGCTCTTTGGCCATCACTGCTGGCTTGTGGGGACATGTCCCAAAAAAACAGAGAGGGGCCAGACCAGTCCTTCAGGGATCCTGCCATCCACTGGAGTGGTCAGACTTGGGGAAAATGACCTCTGCTCTCTGCTCATCTTTTGCTCTCTCCTCCCAGTTCACATCCCACACCATCTGTGGAAGGAGGGGACAGGTTGAAGGGAAGGGGAGAAGGCCAGGACAAAACGCTGTCAGCAGGAAGTGAGTTCTCTGCTGGTTTGGCACTGCCCTGCTGGCAGCAGAGCCCGTGCAGCAGTGACACCATCCCTCCTCCCCCTGCTCCTCGGGAAGCAGTGCAGGGCTCCCAGGGACCGGCAGATGGCAACCACAGTGAGCCCAGCGCTCATTCTCCCTCCAAGGTTATTACATCATCCAAAAATTCCCAGCGAGAAATCAAACCAGAAAAAAACCCCCAAAAACCCCACAGCACCCTGAAAGGAAGGGGACAAAGGGGACAAAGCTCTGGCGGAGCACAAGCACAGGGGTGAAAGGCTCGCTGGCTGTGTCCTGCTTGCCAGGGGAATAAGTGAATAAATGATCTTTTCCTCCTGCAGTGCCTGGCAGTTTTGCCCTTGGCAAACTGCTCTGGAGATCCCGGCTGGCACCGGAGAGATGGCTCAAAGTGAAAGTCAGCACATGCTCACAGCTGTGCCCCAGCCCCCAGGAATCCTCAGCGAGCCCTGCACAGGCACCAGCCCCAGCAGCACCCCGGACTCGTGCTCACAGGTGTGCACAGACACCTCAGTGCACACCAACAGCACCAGGAGCAGCCATTTCCCCACCTGAACACGTTACCTGGCTTTTCTCTGGGATAGGAATCACTCCCATCCCAAAAATCAACCCTAGCCAACTGCTTTAAGCATTAGTGAATAAATAAAGTTCACCAGTACTGGAAAATGGGTATTCCTGCACAGGTGTTTTAAGCTTTACACAAATTAGTTTTAAATCCAAAGTTTTTTAATCTCATGCAGCCAGAACTGATCTTCTACCCTGTGAGCCAGCTACAGGGAGCCCTGAAAATGGGAAGAATATGGGATAATTTGTCTGGTGCCTCTGCTGCAACAGCACCCAACAGGTTGTCTCCTCATTTCCCAGGATATTTGATTTAGCACTACAGAGGATCACAAGTGCTGTGAAATCAGAAAATAAATTCCTGCTTCAGGAGTTCATTAAGTTCCTTGAGCACTCCTGATCAGAGCTGTGTCTTTGGGAGGGGAGGGATCTAGCTAAAAATAGCACCAATTTACTATTTTAGTCTGGTTTAAATATAGTGCTAACGAAAGAGGCCACACTAATTGCTCCCAGACACTCCCTGCATTTCCTACTGTCACATGAAGTTTGTGAAAAGCTGGAATTTAAACCCAAGCACACACATGAGCCCAGTGACTTATCCCAGACCAACCACTTGACACCTCCATGGGAAGCCAGGCCACACACCTTCCTCCCAGCATGAGAATCCCAGAATGGCTTGGGCAGGGACACCTTCCACTATCCCAGCTTGCTCCAAGCCCTGTCCAGCGTGGCCTTGGACACTTCCAAGGATGGGACAGCCACAATTTTACACCTCAAGCAGCCATGAACTCCCACCAAGGGAAGGAACCACTGTGATCCACACACTGCCCAACTCTCCTGATAAAAGCACCAGTTGAAGAAGACTCTGGAAACTACTCTTCCCTTGGGAAAAGTCCCTACACATGAAATTTGTGAATAGCCCATGGTCAGGGCTGGTTAATTATTCCTCTCTTAATGATGATTAACCCTGAAGCTGTAACACAGGAAATTGAGTGTCCTAACGGGAACATCCCTTCTTGCTGTGCCCACAGAACCATGGAAGACCATTTTCAATTCCTCACGAGGTCAAAAGGATTTCCTGTGACAAACCAATCCACAAATCATTTTATACAGATGGACAAACTCATGGAACTCATGAAATGTTTCTCAAGTGGCTCAAAGCCCCAAAGACCCCAGAGCCAGGTCCCAGGAAGGACTCCCAGGCACTGCCTGGCTTCCCCACCGTGGGCGAGGCTGCAGGTCGAGATTCCCAAAACACAGCAGAGCCCAGGTGCAACACTTCCCCAGACCCTCCAGCTCCAGCCAAGGCTCTGATCTCACAAACACCTGCAGATGAACACGTTTGGTTGTCCCCAAGCAGATCTGCACCTCCCCTGGCAGCCAGGGGCACCGTCCAGCCCCCCCTGCCACCGCCAGGAGCCAGCAGGACCCGTGCTCACCATCTGGGAATGACAGGACAGGGTGGATGCAGGAGTCCAGCTGGGAGAGGCGCTCCAGCAGAGGGGCATCGTACTGGATCTCCAGCGTGGAGGAGCTGCGGGTGCCGCACAGGGCACACGAGGGGTTCACGTCGCAGCTGCAGCGCGCCAGGCTGCCACGGTGGGCCTGAGGGGACACAGGGGACACGTCACAGCCAGCCAGCCCAGGGACAGCACGCGCTCCCTGCGACAGCTCAAGGAAAACAGCCACAAAGCAGCTTTATTTTTTAATGTTCCTTGTACACATATATATAAATACATACTGTATAGGTATATAAAATATCTAAAACCAAACCTGCATTTTATAGATTATAGCTACATTTGATTATCAAGAAATAGATAACAAATTCATTTTATTTCTATATAATTTATTATATTAAATAGCAGTTACGTGATATTTATAAATATTGTTAGAAAACTATTATGCATAATATATATGTATAGTATATTCGATGTTAATTACATATAATATATAATTTAATGTGTATATATATATATCTATATCTATATGTATGCATATACACCCCCCTTTTTTTCTCTACCTTGTACAGAAGCTGTTAATTTAGTCTGGCCTCACGAGAGGATGCTTTCATTTTGCATAAACACAACTGAAAACTACGACTTACCAGCACAGACAGTTTAACAGCTGCTAAATTTGACTAAAAGTGTTTAATTTTATCTAGGTTGAAACCTCATTTATAAAAACCATGAGGCAGCACAATTCTGCTGTCAGAGAAGGGGCAAAGAAGCCATTTTTAGTTCCAGCGGGTCAAAGCCATCATTATATGCCAGGAGCTGACACTTGCAGGGACATCTACAGAGTGACAAAGGTGGTTCTCAACCTTGTTCCTTAATCCAGGACAGAGTCACAATTCACAGATTTATAGACTTGATACAGACTTCATTTGTGTGAAACCACTGCAAGCAGACACACAACTGCATATAAGCCCCATGCAGAGAAAACAACCCCTGATTCCCCACCAAAATGGAAGAATGGATCAAACTGGATCCTGCAGAAGCCTGTTGTGAGTCAGAATTATTCAAATAATTTCCATGAATGACTTGAAGGATGGGAGAGAATATCCACAGCAAATAACACTAGACTGGGAAGGGCTGCTTGAAGCAAAGAGCTGGAAACCCAGTTCTGGTTACAAGTTAAGAGAAATTATCTAAAGTAAGTCAAATGTAATTCACTGAGGGCAAATGCAAGAAGCAAATGCAGTGCCCAGAGAAGAGGAGGAAGGGGTAACTGAGCAGTTACGTTGCTACCTCTGGAAGTTCTGCCCAGAAGATGTGGAGGTTGTGATGGATCCAAAAATGAGCATGAATCAGCACTGCTGTTCCACTGCTGGGAACTAATTAATTAATAAAAAATAATAAAGATTAAGCCCACAGGGCTTTCTAATCAGCATGGCTGTGCAAGGAGAGAGGCAATCCTGCCACTCTGCTCACGTGTGAGCTGAAGGGCTGCCCCCAGCTTTGGGCACAAATTCCCACAAATGTGTGCACCGAATTGTGAGGGAAACAATAAAAACATTACAGGATCAAAACCTCCACAAGGCATGTGCAAAGTTCAATCCACAGCCACTTAGTGCTGGGCAGGGGAGTGGAGGCAACTGGACATGGTATTTCTGGAGCACGACTTGGCCATGACTCAGCTGTCTCTGGAATGACTGGAGCAGGGCTCAGAAATCCCCTGCTCTCTGGTACTTTCATCCCTGGAACTGCTCTTCTGAACCATCTCTGATTACCAAATGTATTTGATGACAACAACAAAGATCTAACACAGAATTTACAGCCAATTCTTCAAGCACTGAGTGCACAAGGCAGCATCCACCACGAGAAAGTTCAGCAACTTCCAAATCACTGAAGATCTTGCAAGTAATCACTGCAGAGCTCTCCCAGAAATACCCCAGATAAAACTGCAGATAAGTGATCAGTTAAAGCTGACTCAGCTGAGGAAGAATCTATTTTGCTCAGAAAAATGCTGCTTTTGGAGCTTCTCTTTAAAACATCCGCAGAGTGAAAACCCCCCAACCCTTGTGGGAAAGTTAGACTTGAAACACTTTGTCTCAAAGGTAAGTAGATTTTTGCCATTATGGTTCTGCATGCACAAATAAATATCCTTATTTCCTTCATTTCTCACAATTTTCCCTCCAACTGACAATGTATGGTATTCCTAAGAGAAAATAAAGAGAATTAAACATGGCCCTTCCTCATACAGGCAATAAAGTGCATTTCCATTGAATGAATTCTGTATTAGGGAGAAGAGTATAAAAATAGTAATAAAGAAAACAAAACAGGAAGAGACAGGGCATTCCTCCCACATATGCCTGGGCAAACAGCTGTGGTTTTCCTTTGAGCAGCAGCAGTGAGCTCCTGGGGCTTTGCTAATTCCTGTCTCAGAGTTAAGGTTTCCTGGTACTTGACTTCTCAGGGCTTCTTTCTCCTGCTCAGACTGTGCCACACTGACCTACCTGGCCTTGAGTTCACCTCAGGTTGGTTGGCTTAAGAAAACTCAGGAGTTCAGCATCTTCCCTCCCCAGTGACAGCTAAGAAAAATCTTCCACCCCGTTGCAACCTTCTCCTTAATTTCTGCTTTGTTTTTCCAACAGCCTTCACAGCCCTGCTGTCCTGCTCTTCCCTTCCTGTTGTTTTTTCCATCTTTACAAGAAAAAATAAGAGCAGAAAACACCCAACTCACCTTTTTGGAAAGGGGCATGATGGTGCTGGGTCGGACGAGCCGCCGCTTCTTGCAGCTGAGCACGGGGCGGGTGCGAGCGGCCACACACGTCCCGTCCGCGGGGACCAGGGACAGGCGCTGCTTCTTGTGCAGGAGCTCCTCAGCTTCCTGGCCATCTCCCTGAGCGTGTTCTGCCAGGCCAGGCTGCAGACTGCCCCAGAAGAGAGGGGAACAAGAAAACCCCAGTTATTCATGCAGCACTACCAGCAGGTTCATGGTTCGCACCTGAGCAAACACTCCAAGCTGAGTTTAAAGCTCTGCAGTTCATGGCACAACAGGTTTTATTAAACCAACTCCATTTTTTGCTTTTACTTCAGTCACCTTCCACTCTCCCATGACTGAACCTTTGACAAAACACCTTTGGAAGCTCTGAACAAAAAAACAGCACTGAAAGCCACAGAGCAAAAGCCACTCTAGACCTGAACAGCTTTAACCCTAGAATTCAGCTTCCTCCAGAATGAGAGTTTGGGGAATCTTAAGACAAGAGGTTTCCATGAGTCTAAATGCCAGAGAACACATAATTTTATAGGAAAAATATTTAACCCTGACGTAAACTTGGTTCTGATGGATATTTGAGATCTCTACCTGTGCCAGCTCCCAGCACTGACCCCAGAAAGGTGCAGAGTTAACATCAACCTCTCCCAGGCACAAAGGCTGCAGCAGCCCTGGCATCAATACCCCGTGCCCCGAGCAGATCCCAGCACAGCAGCACCTCATCTACGGAACCTTTTCATGTCTGTTCTGCAAGTGTTTCATTTCTAAAAATGCAAAACATTAAAGCCCTGTGGTCTAAGGCTGTGCAGTTCAAAGGCTACAGGGATAAAAAGGGCTCTGTTACAGCCTGCAGTGTTCCAGCTGCAGCCATGGGCTCCTTGATCTGCTTGCATTACATCGGTGCAGGATCCATCCCTTCCTCCCTCCTTCCCTTTTCCCCTCTCTTTTCCCCTGCCTCCTCAAGGCACTGAACAAGTGCAACGTTTTTCAAGGATTTTCAAGTGGTTCAACCCTGTAGCATAAGGGAATGTCTTTCACTTGTTTTCATTTACCCACTTCAAGTCTTTGTCAACAAAGGCAGCCTGGAGAAATAAAGAATTTAGGAAGTTTTACTCCCCAGATCAGTGGGATTCCTCTGCAACTCCAATAAAGTTGGTCAGTGGTTACAGATAATTCCGTGAGCAGGGCATTAGTACCTTTGAATCACACAATTTGCAGATGTATTAAAACTACTCATAAAGAAACAAGTTTTGCCCATGCTCAGTGCACAGCTGCCTGCAGGGCTTGTTCATGTAAACACAGCTCAGTTTAATTCCATTTTCAGCAAAACAATGCAGCAGAAAACCTCAAGCAAGCAATCTCCTCCAAAATGTTTCCAGGCATGATCTACTACTGTACTTTTTTGAAAAAAGACACCATCTGTACCATTACCAACCCAGTTACAGCCTGGTTTCCAATGGGACATTGCCAAGATCATAAAAGCAAACTCTTTCTTCCAGAATATCCAAGAGCTTACGTGTTAATAACTCCATTGACGGGTCTTGGTGCTCCACAGGGCTTGGCGGGATGGGATTCAGGAGTACTTGCAGCAGAAATACCCAAGCTTTCTAGGGGCTGGGATCCAGACACACTCTAAGGAAGGGTGAGAAAAATATAAATAAATAAAAGCTTCTTAAATAGCCACAATTATAGCTAGGTTCTAGTTGAGGATTCTGCACTGTAGCCATAGATTTCCACACAGGACTTCAAACCAGGGTTCAGAAGTCACTGTATGAACAGGAGACCAGGGACATAAGGAGACCTTAGGGACAGCAAGAGGATGGATACATGGCAGCTCTTTCATTCCAAGATCCAAAGGACTTTAATTCCCCTCAGGCAACCAGGAGCATGAAAGGCTGAGGGCTTTAAGGAGATTTTAGCATTTTGTCTCCATGGTGCAAACAAGTTCATCACCACCTGTAAACCTCTGCAGTCTCTCCTGCAGTTTGGTTTCTGTTCTGAGCCATGTGGTTGAAAAAAGCTCCTGCAGAAGCACTTTGGGGGAAAACAGGGAGGGATGGAGAGGGGAACTGACTTGCAAAACTGAATTTGCATTTTAACTTACTACCTGTGCAAACAGAGTCCAAACAGCATTTTAGGGAGTGTTGTAAATGAGTGTGAACCCAGGCTGTGGGGTTGGGATGGGAACAGGGCGAGTCTCTAACGCTCAAAGTGCTGCATAAACACAAAGCTGGAAACACCTTCTTGGTAGAGCAAAGTGAGTAAAAATTCAGTTAAAAACAGTGCTCCCCAATCCCTTCTGCCTGAGGTCTGAAACACAAACGCCCTGGCTCTGCAGGGAGCAGCAGGATTGTCACAGGATCACAGAATAATGAGGTTGGAAGAGACCTCTAAGATCATCAAGTCCAACCTATGCCCTAACACCTCAACTAGACTGTAGACTATAGTCTACAGTCTATAGGAGGCTTGGTAGCCTCCAAGGACACACTGGCTTTTGTACCTCCCACCAGTGACATTCCTGCTCCCCACCCTGGTGCAGCCCACCAGTGTGTCCATACCTCTGGCATTCATCACCTTCAGCCCCACCTGTGCAGTCCCGTTTTTGGTGTCAGACATGCTCCTCCCTGGGGTTAAACTTTATTTCTTCATTTGTGTGGTACTTCCTACACTCCCTGCTCTGTCTCTCGCTGGGGTTCCCCCTTTGAGCACACACAGTGGTGATGTGGCTCAAGTACCAAGAAAAAAGGCAAAAGCAGAGCTCTGACACCACACAGATGGTCAGCCAAGCCTCCTGCTTGGCCCTGACTTCATCCCAAACCCATCTGGACTCTGGTGATTAAATCTTCCCAGCAAACACCCCCCAACTCAATAAACAACAAAACCAGGCCATGGCAGTGCTGGATTAACGGTTTCCAGAAGAGGAGACACCTGAGTCACCCAGGAAAGGGCAATTTTTAACAACTCAGACAACTTCTGCCTGGGCCTGTTTGAGGAACTTCGCAGGGATTTTTACACTTCTGCTAAAAGAGATGTTTCTCCTATGGGGGAGCAAAGACAGGACGAGACCAACTCTGCCACCCAGAGAGACGGAGGAGCAAGATCAGATCACACCTGAGACATCAGGTAAACTCAGCACCCCAGCCAGGTGAAGTCATGCAGGAGCTGAACACCTTCCCTCTGCTTTCCAGAGGCTTGGCAAGGCTGAGCCTCCATGTGACACCCGCCGGAGGCACCCCTGGTGCAGCAGGGCGGGTACTCATGACTCATAAGCTCTTTTGAAATCCTTTATTTTCTTCTACAGAAAGAGTCTTAAAGGAGGAACTTCTTCTCCAAGAGCTTGCTCTGTCTTGGTGGTTCAAGATAGAACAGAGGGACTCAGCTGCTTCCTGTGGAGAAGCTGGAAAGCATCAATCCAACGTGTATTTATCAGGAGCAGCCCAGGCTCCCTTTATCACCCTGAGATGGGTGTACCCTGACACGAGCAGGGCCAACACCTCCTGCACTCTCACTCTTGCTCCTGGCGCTGCTCCCAAGGCCATGCCTGCCTCCAGGACTGCCTGGGCAGCCAGGCTGGGATCCAGAGCAGCATCCATAGCACCAGGATCACAGCCCTGCTCCTGACTGAGCTCTTCTATGTTCTTTGGATCTGGAAGTCCAGGTCCTTAGGATCCCTGGGAATCCTGGGGGGTGTTGAAGATTCAATTGTAGCACATCTGCTGTTGCACATCAGGGCAGCAAAGCAGCTGCGTGTGGACAGGCAGTCATGAGACAACACCAGAAATGTCCCCTGTATTCCCAAGAAACCCTAACAAAAGCAGGCAGGTTCAGACCTTCACCTATTACTAGAAATATTTAATTTGGGGGCAATATCAAGTGCAGTCCCTCACTAGACAAGCAATCCAAGGAACCAAAATCAACAGCCAAGTAATGTCTTCAGGGCTTCATGTCATTTCCATCTCCAGATAAAAATATTTATTCACCTACTGAGCTTCCATTTCCCAGAAGATATTCCCAGGCCTTATTTGCAAAGCCCTTCCCTCCACTGGTGATAGGATTAGTTCCTCCTGGGGATTATCACCCCATCCCACGTAGGAAGCCGGTGCCCAAGGACACGGATCCGGCGCGCACGCCGGCCAAAGGAGGCATTCACCAGAGGAGGAGATCCAGGGGAGCTGGGCCTGAGACAGGATGGATTCCTCCCTTTGCTCCACGCTGCAGATGTGTCTCTTACTCTGCCAGTCTGGGGGGAAAGGCCTGCAGGGTGCCAAAATGCTAAGCACCTCTCCAGGAAAGGCCCAAGAGATCCCTTTCCAGTAAGAGCCCTCACACAGCACGGGAACGTCTCCGGGTAATCTCTGGCTCGGAGCAGATCAGGGCTCTGACTCAACACCCCGCCCTAATGAGCAGCCCTAATTAAGCACAAACCCAGGGGCTGGGTGCCGGAGGCGGCGGTTCCAGGGGTGACACTTCCAGCACTGGCACAGAGAAGCTAGGAGTGTGGAGTGATGTGGGAATCCCTGAGGAAGGGGAACAAACACCCTTTGCAGGAGCAGGCCAAGAAGGCACACAGGGCTGGAGCGGCCACAAGGAAGTGTCAAGTAGAACCTGCAGAAGTTTCAGGGACCACCCTTCTCCTCCTGCTCCACCACAACTTCCAACCCTCCATTTTAATACAGTAATGCATCCCCCAGGATCCAAAGCAATCACAGGCAGGATGAACAGTACGATCAAGCCTTCAGTCTGTGCCCTACATTTCTGCATTAAATAATAAATACCTGGCACTCTGCATAGTTTCCAGTGCATCTCACTGCAATCATTAGTGCCCTTTCCAAGGGGGAATGCTCAGGCAGATATTAAATAGCCACATCTTTAGCAGCCTTTGCTGATCATGCTGCTCTCAGTTTGAGGTACATTTTTTGCTGGAGGGAAAGGATTAGCTAGGATTTTAAAGCTTCACAAAACGCTAATGCACATCACAAAGGTGCACCCAGGAACTCTGTTCTAAAAGGTGTTTAAATCCTGTTGTTTACTAACCCCAAAACAACGCAGGAGGGGGCAAGATGCAGACCAAGATCAGTGATTCCCACCTGAGTCACAGCGAGGAGCTGCTCCACGAGGCCAGGGCCATGGTTTGAGCATCCATCTGCCCCACAGCCCAAGGGATGAGCCCTCCCTCCCCAGAACCGGTGCAGGTGAAGCACCTGGAGCAGTCAGTCCCACACTGGCACTTACCAGCCGGTCAGCCCCAGGCTCCAGCTTAACTTCAGCTCTAACGGGACGGGATGAATCATCTACTGCAGGGTCAGGGGGCGAAGCTTCACCAAGAACTATCAGCCCCTGGAAGAGAGGAACAGGAATTAACTGCAGATCCTTTGGTCTCCACAGGGAAACTGCACACCCACCGTCCCCACACCCCGATGCTGCACAGCAGGCCCTGAATTCCCACCAGGGCTTCCAGACGTGATGCCAAACCCAATCCCTGCTGGCTGCCTTTCCCTGACACCTCAGCTGAGCTCAGAGAGGGAAGGACAGTGGCTGGAGCCAGCTCACAGGCCTCTGAACCACTGCCTGTGCCACCTGCCAGCCCTGCCCTCGTCCCCACGTGCCAGCCAAGCCGGAGGAGCTTCCCCTGGAGCACAGAGCAGCAGCTGCTCTCCTCCTGCAGAGTGGAACTTGCCACCACAGCCAAGCAAACAATTTCGAGCGGGTGATGAAAATGTACCAACTTGTTACTCTGAGCAGACTTCCCCCTGCTGCCCAAGAAGTGATATTTACAAAAACTCAATAAAGGAAAGAAAGACATTGCTGTGAACTTAGCAGGACAAAGCACAGTGGCTGAGCACTGTTTTATCAGGTTTAACATATCCTGTCCTGTTCCTGTTTAACTGAAGCTTAACCTAAAGGCAGGACTGCTTTGCTCTCAGAACAACACAAAGTGAAATAAAATCATTGTAATTATGGATATTCTGGGCTATATTATAACAAAGGAGGGCAAAATGTGCAAGGGATTAGGGGGTTGGTGGAACCTACAGGCTACAAACACAGCCCAGGACAAAGACAAGGCCCAGTGAGTAGCATTTGGTCAAAGAAGGAACTGTGAAGGGGCTGCTCAGATCAAGAACAGGCAGATCAGTCACCTGAAAACAATTCTGGAGGTTGCACAGTGTGCCACAGCAAAGTGAGCCTGGAGGGAACCTGGGCACGTTATCTGGAGAGGACAGAGCCACAAGGCTTCCCTCAACAGCCTGCTATTTTTAAGTGCCTGCAAACAGGGTATTTTACAACCAGCTTTGAGCACACACTCCCTGATTTGGTGTTTTCCTCCACTTCTCACCAGGCTCCCACTGAGCTGATCCAAATGTGCTGAGAGCACAATTCCTGCTGAGACTCCCAGGCAGCAGTTTACCCTCAAAACACAGGGTTATTTTTGACTGCCTCGTCCTTCCCTTGCTTTGATCTGACACAGCAATGTGTCTTTCTTGAAGGGTACACTGGGATGTAAACTCTAACATATACAGGTAATTAAACTAAAAAAGAATGAAATCAAATTTCTTTGAACTTTAGAACTTGTAGAACTCGGAATTCCTGCAGCAGCTACATTTTAACCTCCTTATGGCCCAATAAGCTGGAGTTAAGTTATATTGATAGAAAAAACAAGGTGTTTCCAAATTCTTTAACTGTTTTCCTTGTACAGTTTGAAGCCAAATCCATTCCAACAAGCTTGTGTGTTACTGAAACACGGGGTTGTTTCTCTAGTCTCCTATTCTTGTTCCAAGCCCTTTTAAGACAGTCTCCAGTTTTTCACTGGTGCAAACAGAATCTGTTTTACAACCATCCCAGGGCTCAATGACATCAAGATAACGACAGCTGGGTGCAAGAATAATCTCCAGCAAGCCCCATCAGAGATGGGGTATGTGATACTCGTGGTTCTGTTTTTTTCTTTTTCAGGCAGAACAGCCACTACCCAAAACACTCAAGTTCTGAACGCCTCTGCACCTTAAGCAACATGTTTTATCTTAAATTCATGTGTTGGGGTATCACAGTGTTTTGGTTTGAACAAGTCAAAGAGGATGATCCTGTTGGCCAGAACCTCCTTCCAGACCTTGAGGCTGCAGCCTTATAAAAACACAGGGGATGTCTGTAACCATTACCAGGCCATTTCATGAGCCTGTCAAGCTGCCATCACCTGGTGAAAGCCCTGAACCTTCCACATCATTACGTGAGTTTTTTCGCTTCTTCCATTACTTAACTTTTAGCATATAAATGCTCAGTTATTTTGTATTTTGTACTTAAAACCATGCTGCACCATCAGCTTTCAGACAGAAGGAAGATGATTCTTTCTGAAATCATTCGTTTGCCCACTTCCCAGAAGCCTTTTGCCCTAATCTCAGTAATGGATTCTGCTCACAAGCCATGCTCTTCCACCTACTCATTTAGAGCCCTCACTCACTCAATTAAGCCTGTTTTTCTGCACAGCTGCATCGAAGTCCAGTCTCCCTCCCCTGCTTTCTACCCCCTGGAAGCCTCTCCCCACCACCCCCAGAGCAGCACACATCTTGAGAAAGGCGTTTGCCAGACTGAATTCCTGAGGATCTCTCAGTTGATGCAATACCAGGAGCCTTCTTGCCACAAACTCCAGACATTCCTTCCTCCAAGGCCTGACATTTAGATGTGCATGCCTGAACAAGTCTCCATAACAATCCCTTCCTCATCCCTTCTCTGCTCACCCCCATTCTCCCACCATCTGAGAGCAATGCTAAAAAAAATTTACTTCCACAGAGAAAGGTCAGCACCAAAAAATGATCTTTTTTTATGGAACAGAATCAATTTTAAGCCTGTTCAGATAGCATCTGAACTAACTTCCTCCACAGGCCACTCCCTTTTCCACTAAATCTCAGTTGTTTTTATCCCCATCTTCAGCTACTCCCAAAAAGAAAGAATGGGAAGGTTTAAAAAAAATATCAAAGAGAAAGGCTTGAGTGATGGGGAACAGCATCACACATGCAACAGCACCAGCTCTGCTCAGCACCAAAGACTAACTGTAAAGCAAGGTATTGCTCCTTTCATGTTATCATACTGAACCAGGGACAGGAATTACGCTCAGCCATGCCAAATTGCATTACAATTAGTCACAGCTTTGCAATCTGCTTTGGGAGAGAAGCAGGAGGGAAAAAGCATCAGACTTCACATCTGCACTCTCTGGTGTCAGAGGGAGCCATCAGGAGGCAAAGCAGAAGCACAGTGCCCAAAGGCCTCCTGTTCCACCCTGCCCCATCCTGCTCCATTCCTGCCCCATCCCATCCCATCCCA
>VXBC01001839.1:84783-102063 GCA_013399945.1 Ploceus nigricollis | reverse complement strand
GCGTCCTGTTCTATTGGTACCACCGATACTAATGGAATTAATAGAGTAGCAGGAGACAGAAAATTGTGTTTATGTTTATGGCTTTGGGTGTACATATTTTTGAAAGGAAAAAGAAAAGAAAAAGAAAACCTACAGAGCTGTCTACTTGTATTCAGCTACTTCCAGGCATGTTTTCTGCTTTTAATTGGAACAGAAACATTTAATTTTTCTGTAGATATCTCTAATTCACATTCAATCCTCTTAGCAATGTAACTTGATTCTGTTTGAGAGGTTAGTAGATTTATTCAGCAAGTTCAGAAGATCCAACTGAAATTCACAGGGAAATAGGAGTAATTCACTTTAATTGAGAATATTTTAATGGTTCTTCAGCTGCACGTGGGCTCACACTAGTTTTCTAGTCTGCATGCTGTACCAATATTGACTTTATAGCCACCACAAGATAGTCAGAACTAAAACTAAATATTATCTCACTTGAACTAATGAAGACATATATTTGGCACCCATAGAGATTTTTTCTGTCCCACTTTCCATCCTGTAGATTTTGTTAAAGCACCCAGAAAAGTTCCCAATCTATGCAGTTTATCTGTGCAGCATTTTAGAAACGCTTTGATTTTTTATTAAAGTAGTAAGCACTTTCACTCAGTGTTATCAGGACATCTTATATGTACAAATAATATCTATAGAAGCTGTGTAGTATAAGGACCATTTGGTACACTGAAATTTTAATATCGGTCCCAGCAGCAGCACAAAACACATGCTGACTATTTCCTGTACTAGATACATTGTTTATTGAAGTAACTCTTGCATCTAAGAGGATTTAAGAGACCGAATCCTTTGGTTAACCAAGGTGAGTCAGATGGGAAACAAAAAACCTGCTTCTTTACATAAACAAAAAATGTAATCTTTCTTAGAGAGCAGTAAGTAAATTAAAAAAAAAAATGCTTTATACATGTAACTAAAAAGCCAAAAACTTTTTCTCAATAAAGTTTGATCTATTTGTGATCTTGGAGCATCAAAGTTCTGTATGAGGAATTTTGTTTCATGCTTATAATTAGAAAACACTCTGAAAGTTAAGAATAAGCTGTTAGAAGAAATGCTAATGAAAAATAATGTACCATTTCTGATCTAGGTCCTGTGAAACAGTAGTTATTCTGTTATATACTGAGCAATGGCAACTAGATAGCAGAACAGGTATTATCAATAATACAGGCTCGGGAGCAAACTCTGAAGCTGAACCAAGCTGAATGAAAATTAGAGTTTAAGGGTAGGATGTTCCCTCTTGGGAAACACCTCCTCATGCCATTTACTCAGCAATCATTTCTTCAGAGTAACTGAGCTCCTCTGCTGCACCACCTTTCTATAGGAACATTGGCCTGTCCATTACTGTAGGCTATGTGTGCTATTGTACATAGTAATTCCAGGCAACCCAGATGGGAGGGAAGAAATAATGACATCTGCGCAGATCAGAAGGCTTTGGAATGCTGAACACTCTCTTTATTAAAACTATACTATATTACATTAATATACTATTTAAAGAGATATACTACTCTACATACTTCTTACTTACTTAACCAACTACCAGGCTTGTGACTCTGAGAGTCTGAGAGACACAGCTGGATCCGATAGGTCATCAAACCCAAACAACCTTCACCAGAATCCAAAGAAACAATCACTCCAGGTAAACAATCTCTGAACCACATTCCACATGGGGAAAACAGGGAGCAGCAAGTGAGGTAAAAATTGTTTTCTCTTCTCTGAGGCTTCTCACTGCCTTTCCCAGTAAATCCTTGGGAAAAGCTGTGCCTTGCTTTCCTCTGTAAAGAGAAATGAGGTGACAATTGTACGTTTCAGTGGGCATGCACTGCTTTTCAAGAGCTGATCCAAACACATCCTTGAGGCCAAAATGGGTTTACTGCCATGTTCAGCCACATTCACTAGCAGTGTGACCATCCTGATTATGCATTGGTTAATGGTTAGTGGAAAACAGTGAAGATGACTTACTTCCTAGTGAGAAACACATTCAGGCATGTTCAAACTGTGAATGGAAGAAAGGATAATCATCCTTCTTGTTCCTCGGCTTATCAAGACTGATCTATCTCTCAGTGAAGAACTGCAGGCTCCAGATTTTCTTGGAAGTTTTTCCATATTTGCTGTAGGAGCAGATTCCTCCAGGAGGAATACAAAAGGCTCCAAACCTGGCTCTGTGGAAATTAAAAAAAACAAAGCAAGATGTTATTTGTTTTGGTAAATGGTGCTTGTGGGAATTATTGAAAAACCTGCTTAATTTTTCCAGAGGCAGATTGAGAAGTCCCTTCCATTTTGGGAAATAACTGCATAGTTTTACAACATCAACTGGAATTTATCTCTTACTCATTTAAATAATGAATATATTGAGGACATGAACAGCTATTAGTGAAGTATACATCTATTCCATGTAAGAAAGAAAAGTGTAGGAGAGATTTAACCTTTATAATGTACACAAAAATATCCAGCTGCCCACCTGTTACATCTGGAGGGACATGAATTTCAAAATTATTATTAAAAGTTTGCATGGAGGGACTGGGTAGAATAAAGCAAGTTTTAGGATCAGGAAACTCCCTGCTTACCAGTTAATAAGTTGTACTTTAATGATTGATTGCTCGACTAACATCAGACCATAGTAGGTGAGGTACTGACCTATTTTATTTGGCTCTTAGCATGAAGCCTGAGCACACCTGTGCAGTAGATGAGGACAAGGCCTGAGTTCTTTAGTCAGAGCCATTCACTCCTAATTTCATATCTGTACCTCATTTGGAATCTGAATGCAGAAGGAAAAGACATCTTCTGCTCCAATAATATGAATGTCTGAGGAAGTAGCCTGCTGCAAAAGGTGTATGTTAAGGGACATCTTTCCAGCTGTCTAGCGAGATTTCCAGACAACCTAATTTCATCATCTCCAGCTTTTAACTCTGTGGAAGAGATGTAAATGCTTAATATGGAAGGAATAAGCCTTCTAAGCTTCTCAGAGACACCAGAGTGTCTCTCTGGTCTGAATTTGCAAGCTCCATTACATTCAGTAGATGCTGGACTGGGACCTTAAAATTTAATTTTAATGGTTAAACTAGCTATTTCAAAGTGATCAGTTACTTCCTTATCTGTTAAAAGTTATAAAGATCCTTGTAAAGGGAGAGAAATGTGCTCCTTTTATGATTAANGAGATATGTTCTCCTTTTAAGATTAAGCAGATTCATAAAGATCTTTATAAAAAGAGAATCTTTTTTTTTTAATGGAAAAAAGCAGAAAAGTCCACTCAGCAATGTATGTATTTTAGATAAAGCCATTTAAACTGATTTTTAGACTAAAAAATTTGTGCTGCCCTCCAGCTAACTGCTCTAGAGATGAAAGGCACCATTATAATTTAGTTCCATTTGTCTTTGAAAGTATGAGTCCACCCTCTTTGTTAATAGACTTAAACCAAAACAAACAAAATAGAAATCAAAAAACAGAACTCTACAAATAGCACATATTTTTCAACGAATTTTTCAATTCAAGGTGAATCCCTTAATTAATTCTTTTTAGTTAATTTTTTTTCAAAAGAAAATGCCCTATTGTAGTGCAAACTGCTAATATGAAATGAGTCCAAAGCTCCAAAGAAACCTTTTTCAAAGTCCTTGAAAAAGCCTTTGCAATCTCCCTTGACTATTGGTCTACATCCCTCTACTGACTTAAGACTAATACATGTTAGCAGGACTTGAAAGAGATTTTTTTGAAATGCAGGTGCAAAATGTTTAACATAACCTTGAGTTTTATTGCAAAAGACTTCTAGTTTTGGAGCAAAACATGTTTTCATGTATAAGTGATCCCAAACTCTCCCTTTTTCCTCAGACCTTTTAGTCATAAAAAATTCAGGGGAAAAGAACGTTTTCAAGACTCCCTGTGGCAGAATAAACTAGAGCTGAACCTTCACGTGATTATTCCAGAGTGAGTCATTTAAGCATGTGACTGCTTCATAAACTTCAGAGACTTCATTTGCATGTGAATATTGATTCCTCTCACACAAACAGTTCATCCTTTTATGTTGCTTTTGCATGAATTTGCCCTCCAGAGATTTGATATTTTTTTCCGTGCTTCAGCCGGGTGCTTCTGCTGCCCCAGTCAAAAACACTTCTCTTCAGTGAATCAAACGGAGCAATGAGAAAGTGTAGATAACCCCCAGTTCTTCCTCTCAAGCATAAACAATTCACATTTCCTTCCAAGGAAAAACTGAACATTTGACCTCTCTTTTAAATCATCAGATAAGCAAAAGCAAATAAGTTGTTTTTGTGTGGGGGCAGAGACATCAGTCAAAGAATCTCAATTACCATAAGTAGTTAGGTGCAGTATTTCCTAAGTAAATCAGATCTCAAAGTACTCTTTCATCATTCAAACAGGGGTTATATTTTGATTCTTGTAATTCAATCTGGGGCTATGCTTACAAGCTGCAAATAAAACTTACATTGTATGAGTTTGACCCCATAGCCTCTAATTATATGAGGAAGTGGTATGAATTTCCTACAGAAAACCCCAAAAGACACAACACAATTTTAGCCCATTTGCATGGGGGTGCTGCATGGATCACAGAACAGTCTCATATCCTGAAAAGTCAGTGAGCAAGAAGGCAACTTGGAATCATCTCAACAGACCTTTCACCAAAGCTGACACCACAGTATTTGGTGAACTGTAGACTGGTCATCACAGAAATACAGCACTTCCACATATCTCCACAACTTTAATGATACACTATGTCTTTGTTTTAATATCACAGCAGAATGTGGAAATGTCTTCCCCATTCTATCATACGCTATTGTATTGCAGCAATATTCCCTGTGTTGGATTATAGTTGTATGAGGTGTTGTGATGATACAATAATTGGAGACAGCATATTACCAGGACCTAGTCACATACAAAGAAAAATATGTGGGAAAATTCAATCAATTGCCAAACAGTTCTCTTAACAGAAGGCTGGGATATGTCTGTTTCATAACAAAACTGAGCTACATCAAGTAAGCTATATGTAGGATGCATGGAAGAATAATGATCTCTATCCTAAGTTACACACTTATTATTAATGTTTCACTTGCATTTTTTTTCATGAAACTCAAAGTTCATAATGTTTAGAATAGTGTAGTAACATTGTTGATAATGGTATCTATAGATAAATAAGAATGGCCCGGAAAAAGACTTGTTCTCAGCTTCTAAATCAGCTGATAGTGAGCAATATTTTGGCACAATAACAGATATTCTCAGATTCTGATTTCTTGAGGAAAATATTACTAATGTCCTGTGGACAGTTTTCATACTGTTCATAGTATATTTGTTTTGGAGATCAGATGAAGAGGTGTATAACTGTAAAAAATATGATGAAGAACAACTATTAATAGTTAACATTTGACAGGAAAAGACCTTTTTCCCCCTTGCTTCTTACCTTTAACAGTCACCTAAACAACCAGTATTGGACTTTATTTTTTGATAAAGAAATTGTAGGTTAGATTGTGAACTAGGAAAAAATACCATTTTGCTCTATATAGGATATCTTCATAATAAAATGGCCAATCAATTCCATGACGTGATGGGGGTACAGTAAATTACCCTGAATTCTCTGTCACTGGTTATGAGGTTACTTACTTTTCCATTTCAACTCTTTGGCCATTTCTCCTGATTGGAATATATGGTTATGTGTGTTGTACTTGTCCTTCAGTGACATATGGAACACGTTTGAGTGAGGTTGGACTGTACGGACACCAGCTTCAGTTCAAACAGCAATGTTGCCTGAATTAATGCTAGTATAATAGTGTTTACCATGAGTATATTCAACAGTCCTTCCTACTTGTCAAACCTGAAGTAATCACTGCATTCATTTTTTGGGCATATTTAATGTTTACAATATCATAGATTGACATTTATTTGACAACTCCTATATCTCTTCCAAATAGCTTTCTTTATTTGCTAGTGACATTTCAACTATTGATTTGAAATTCTATCTCAATATTAAATGACTAATTGCTTCAAAATTTCCAGTAAACCTTAAGCTTAACTGAAAGGCATAGTCATGTCTTATTTAAGAATAGTATTTTAGAAACAGTATTTTAAAATAATTTGTTTTTCCTAATTAAGCAGACAGAAATGGGACCAGTAAAAACCTGCTTTTCTACTGCAATATCCTCCTAATGGCAACTCTTCATTAAAATAAAGAAGAAAGATAAACTTCTATATAGTCCAGATTATCTGGGCTGGAATTTTAATTGTGCTTCCTATTCCCTGGGGATTAAGAAATTTTAGACTAAACCCTTAAGAGGTGGTACACAGTTTCACAGTTTGAAAACTGTCATCCTGAGTGATGCATGAATTCATTTGTATCAGCCAAATATTTCCCACTTTCTGTAAAGATTAATTTGGAGTCTAAAAACCATGGGCTATTATGGACATCCATAAAGTTAAGGAGAAATTATTCCTCCTAATGTGTACAGGATGAAAGTAAAATCAGGATGATATTTTGGACTGAAGAGGGTGTAATAAGAGACATCAGGTAAAATCATATTCCCATTGGATTTATTCTAGATAACAGAGGATCATCTTAAATTTAGCACTTTTGATATCTTGGTTTGCAATTTTTAGCATTTTAAATGCCAGCATACAGGTCATGGGGACTTACTTGGAACTAGGTAATTTTGTGTCAACATTGATAGGTGAAAGCCTGATATGAGAGACAATGATTTATCTTTGTGATTTTCTCAGTGTTTTGGTACACATCTGAAAGGAAAGAAAAGGTCATAATGAAAAAGTTGGGTAGTAACAAGGCAGATGTAATATTTTCTAAATCAAACACCTTCAAGTAGTGAGACACAATTTTAGGAAATTGAGCTGCTTCTTTCAACATTAAACAGCTGGGAACTCTTGAAGTTTTCATGGAGTTTGGCATTACAAATGGATGTCCTAAAGGTTATTTTTGTCACTGTGTCTGTGCAGGGAGAAGAATTTCCATGGTAAATCAAAAAAATGGTTCAACCAGTTTTATGTTACAAGTACTGGTAACAAGAAGCTCAACTTTCTTCTGTCTAGGAAATTTAGTTATATAGCAAGGAGTATGGGTGTCTTTCATGACACACAGGTCAAAGAAATCCAACCACTGCTATACTATTAATCAAGACTTATCAATTATTTGGTTGCTCCACAATTTTTCTCTGGCTGATAGAGTACAGGGCAGACTAAGGGGATGAGAAGATCAGAAGCCAGAGCTGACAGAGCAGTACCTGCACACTTTTCAACTTGGTTAACACTCATCTGCCATGCCGTTGTCACTTCACTGGGAAAGGGCTGTTGGGCGGAAAAGACATTTGTTTCCACAGCCTGGGTGTGACTTACACAAACAACAGCCTTGGTAATATACTAGCAGGGCTACCCATCCCATGACCAATTCAATTCCACCAATTTGGAAAAGAGTGATTGAAGATGAATTGTCTTCTTTCTCCCTATTTCATTAGTATCAATCTGTGGATTTTAAAGTGTATTTTAGTTAGAAAAAACATTGACATGTTTTGGATTGGATGACATGCCAATTCTTGAAAAGCATTATATTAATGCTCCAGGGAGTGTGACTGCAATTTTCTTCCATTTTCAACAGTTTTATCACATTAAATGCAAGATGCTTCCTTCTTCTGTGCTGGTGTTTTCTCTCCCTCAGCCCATTCAGGCCTTGAAATTTTAAGTCTTCATTTCTGGAGTTTATGATTTTAATGCTATTAGGAAACAACTTCCTTTTCCCAATCCTACATTCTGGGAGTGAATCCAGGCTATTGGCATATTCACAGTAAATGTAGAATATGATAGCAAATATGAAAAATCATATTAATTCTCTTCCATGTTGGAGATATTCAGGAACGGTTCTTCCTACATTTACTAGACAGAATGACATTTACCTGGATTTAATACTCTACCTCTTTTTTAATTTTTTCACCAAGTGCAATGCAGCTAGAATTGCACAGAGATAAAAGTAGAAGAAGAGAAAAATGCATATAGACACGTATACCCATGTTTTAATTGAATCAAAAAGCAATCCTGCTCTGCAGTTCATTTTCTGTTTTCACATCAGGGTAGCGAGCACAAATTTGTGCTGCATCTGCCCTGACACTTAAAAAATAATAACAGCTTTCACACATCAGTTCTTTTAACCCATTAATGTTTAAGTCATTACGTTATAAATTCTCTGGTTTACACCTGCCTTTTAACACTTCTAACTTTCTATGTGTTCATTTTTTGTTGTTCTAAGGATGAATACGCCAGGTAGGCAGATTATAGGAGCTCCCTGGCAGTGCCCTGTTCTGTATTCTTCTTACACCAGACAGTATTAAGAGTGAGATATGACACTGTAAAGATGAGGAATTCAGACACCATATGTTCCTGCAGCAGTGAGGCACGACAGGATGCTCTGCGACAACGTCAGAGAGAGCATCCTGCTGTGCCTCAGCTCTGGAGGATGTGGCTAAGGTTTCACTCTTATCCATGAACTACCTGCTGTTTGCACTCTTCTGGCACTGCTTTGCTCTTCATTACTGCACTTTCTCAGTCGAATATTGACACTCTAATTGAATGAATCTCCACAATCTTTTTAATGCCAGGGCACACTTCTAACTTTTCAAGAATGAAACCAAACAAACATTGACTTAGAACATTGAAATAGACTCCAAATGCGAATAATGAGTTTATTGAAAATTTTAATTTGCCAAGTGAAAAATAAATGGCCATTGTAGAAAAGACACATGAAGAGAGTGCTTTGCAGAAAAATCCCCTCAAAGACTTTTGTCAGTGGTCAGTCCCTGAAGAATGAATGCCTTTACTCATTGACAACTGGTAAGATTTATTTTATTATTGTTGTTGAAAAGATTGATTTAGGGAGAAATACCTATGCTGCATTTCAATCAATGCAATCAATTTAATCTCTTTCTCCAATGATATATCACATACCTCACATATGATCTTTCAAGAGAAGGAAATACCCTTTCTTTAATTGTCACATGTATTGTTGTAATAATGCTTCGTGAATGCTCACTAGGAGAAATGTAATTTCAAGATTCTGTTTTTTTTTTTACTTTTTAAATCCTTGGAATTATTGCATGTGAAAAAAAAATCTAAGTCCCTTCTATTTAAATGACCTCATGACTCTCTGAGAGGATAGCTTTAATGCTTAAAAATGCATACACATTTCTTTGTGATGAAGATAAACATGAGAATAGCCTTATTAAACAAGAATAGTTCAATCTAGTTTAATCTAGTTCTACCTAAACTAGTCAATATCCATTAGTGATATCAGCCGTGTTTCAGATATGCTAATTTCATCCTATGAACTCTTTATTCTTGAAAAGCATAGTCATAGTAAATGGTNATATAATTTAATATATTTGTTAGAGTTTAGCTTTGTAAGATTGTTCTATTCAAATTCCATTCCCCTTTTTTAGACTAGGAAAACCCTTTTTTGAAATAGCAAATCCCAGTGTAAAGAAACAATTTTAGAACAAACATATAAAAACCTGGAGAGAAATATTCCACATGGAAATTTTGAGGGAACGACTACATTGAGTCACAGAAGCAAACTTTTTAATAGCTGGAGTTTCATAAAAATGAGTTATTGGGTCAAAACTGAACTGAGGGTAACTAGCTGATGCCTGCATTGTCATGAGGCAGCGATAATTCCTGTCTCACAGCTGCTGACAAAGCTTCCTGTGAAGTCATTAAACCCTATGTGTGCAGTGGGAATTCTCCTGGATATAGACTACAGGCTTCAGCCCTCAGTCTGTTACACCCCAAGAGGTCATCAGGTCTCAAGCAGGAGAATGACACACATCTGTATACAAGCATCAGTCTCTCAGTCAAAAACAACTGCATACGTGGCCTGGCACAGAATCTTCCATCTGGCTAGGCAAGTGTCTATAAAAGTATTTTTAAATTAGCTTTTTTTTTCCTGATATCATGGAACACCTATTGATTTCACACCAAAGACATGTCAGGATAATTGGCATTATTATAAAAAAGGACACCAATTTTTACAAGCTGAAGAAAAGCTGAAATGTTAATATTTTAAAGATATGCAAAAAGTCAGCAGCATAGTTTGTGAATACTTACTTTCTATTTTTATAATTATTCTTTATCATCAAACTCTATAAAATTCCTAGAACAACAATTTCATCCTAAAAGTCTAATATGCTTGCAAGTAGTAAGTTGTAAATTAACTCTATAAAAAAGCTCTATAAAGCTTTTATTATGATTCGTTCTTCTAATCAGCTTGTGCACAATGTGTTCAAAATCTTTGAATATTTTTTAATGGAAAATTGAGATAGACACTTATTATCTCCATTTCTATTCTTCAAAGTCTGATTTTGAGTTACAGACTTCATGCAATGCAGTGTAACAAATTCAAATGCCTTAGATACATTAATTCAGAACAATATCCAGAGATTTTTCCATGTACAAATTTAGCACCATAATGTTTCTCCCTAAGCTGGAGAAGATTTGAATGTAAAAATGTTAAGTTTCTGCAGGCAATACGAAGTTCTTACTAATGAAGGTATGCAAAGTCAGCTGAGCTTTGTGTTCCCTAAGCTCTTTCAGCTTTTCAGATGAACTCCTTTAAAGCTTCATCTCAAGAAAAAATGATTTCATAATCAATGACAAATTCATAATTTCTAACCAAATATTATTTTAATGATTTATTTTAAAATGCATATGCCTAAATACTTCCAGTAAATCTAACATAAATTAGAAGGAATTCCCCAAAAGATAAAAAGACATAGACATTTGCAAATCATTGTATAATTTTAGTATTTATCTGATTTTTAGTTACTATTCAGCTTTAATAAAACACCATTGTTTTTTGCAAATTCACTGTTGAAATACATCGCTGTGGTTTTCAGATGTAATCCTTAATCTTGTGTTACTCACCTTGGACATTCCAGTGTTTTAGAAACCTGATCCAACAATATCCATACAAAAAAGTGATTTGAAAACAAATACTTAAGACTATGAGAAATACCAAGGCACCCTACCTTCTTCTGAAATGCTTTATTTACTGAAGGTTTTAGGCATATATTACTAATTTCAGACCACTGCATAAGAGTCACAGCATGCTTTTAAAAAAGCAGTAGGAGAATACATTTTCAAGTCTCTTTATCTGAGTATGCTTGTTGGTGGGAAATTATTTGTTTTAGCCTTAGTCTCAATTTCCATATTAATTACATTAAATAGGGCATAAGTCATAACATCCCAAATTGGAACCAAATCAAATAATTCAAAAATTATTGCACATAGGTCTTCAGATCTGGGATTTATTTTTCTGGATGCTGCAGCAATAATGATCAGGTAGAAATCAAACCAATTTTGTCCTTGGTTAGGACCTGAAGCTCAGAACTGCAGATCTAAATTTTACCAGAACTCTTTAAATATTCATGCTTTTCCCTTTTGACATCACCCATCCTAGTGTCTGAATTCATGCTTTTCTTTTTAAGAAAAAATAGATGATATTATGCTGGATCTTATTAATTCAATTAGTCAGAGTCAGCACGGAAGGAAGCAATATATACTTTTTTATGGATATGGTTAAAGTCTGTATGCATAGAGTGAAATTAACTGTCAGTATGCCAAACTCCTCTTAGTATGACATAGTCATGATGATGTCACATGGTTCTCAATTTGCTATCAGACTTCACCCTGTGAAATTTTCATTTACTCCCATGTAATTTATGTGTAAAGGTCCATCTACATGTTAGGTGATTTTCTAGCATCAAGTAATTTGCTTCACCCAGAAAATATGAGCTACACTTTTAAGTCCGCCAAGTCCTGTCACTACTTAAAAGCAGAAGAGAAATCTTCATGACAATCGAAATCCATCAGCTCTCCCAAGGACTTTAAATAATCACTTCTGACAGATTGTTTTGTAGTTTTTGTAGGACCTGTATAGTTTGCTTACTGCTATACAAAAAAATCATCCTGTTTTTTGCATTGCATTCTTAGAAATTACTACAAAGTGTGGAATATATCAATCCCTCATCAGGTTCTTCAGGAAATTAAAATGGGCAGCAAGATCCCATTTTCCTTGGTCATTGTCACTGGACTTCATTAGCACTCAAAAGGAATTTTTCTAATCATCTCATTAAGTAAATACTTTGGGGAGGGGTATTTTTTATATTTTTAATTTCTGAATATGCAGATGAGAGCAAAATATTTACCAGTGAATATGAAGCTCAAGATAGACAGAATAAAGCTCACTCATCTCTGGAAGATTTCCAGGACCAAAGCTGACAACATGGCTCACAAGAACAAGCAGGTAGGAAAAAGAAGAATTCCTTTAACATACTTTATGAAGTTAATTTTGGTCTTTGTGATTAACTGAGTTGTTTGGGGAGCAAAAGATACTCCTTCTCAGGACGTCCCCCTGGTAGTTTTTGTATTCTCATGCCATAATAAAGATGAGACACTACAGTCCTGCACGGATGAGAGCTCAAACTTCACAAGTGAAGTTTTATCATGCTAAAGTAGAAATAACATACACAAAAGGCCTTTGTGGAGCTCAAGATTCTATAATTCTACTAAGCCATCTGTACAAAAATAATACAATTGTTCAATATAATATTAATAGCATGCTCAGTCTAAATATGTGAAGGCCAGTGATGATCAAATACTATCCACAGAAGTAAAAGACTAGTGAATCTTTGAAAGATTCATCTTCCATATCTCATTCACCCATCATGCACCCTTTCAAGCCTGTTGTGGTAGAAGAGCTCATAAGCTCCTTGCTGTTGAGGCTGGCATGCTGACTTACCGGGGTGAAACTGCAGCTTGAAAGCTGGCAGTATTTCAGTCCAGGGAGTTGATTGTTTCATTTTGTGAAGCCTGACAGGGAAAAAGATTGTTGTCTTCAGTACAGAAAAAAGTATGATGGGAATAGAACTCAGCTGTTTTAAGTCTTTGCATGTACTAGGGTGAGGAATTTGGTAAGAATTTCATTCAGCTCTCTTAAGACTTGAAAACTCACCAGGCTTAAACATTCTCTGTTTAGCTGAGGCTTTCAAGGTTTTCACAGCTTCATTAATTTTAATCACCTTTTATTTATCTGGTCACGCTCCTGGCAAAATCAAACCTGTTAGTCAAACAGAAGTAAATTTTATTCCTGGCTATGGCTCATTCAAGTGTAAAATGACACCATTAAATATCAAAGATACGGTTTTTAAGCACGCAGTATTGCACTCGTGAAACTTAAAGACTTGAAATGTAATCTTCTTCACCAAGTGCCTACCAACAGATAAATACTCTGCAAAAGGATTAACTTTGAGTTTTTTCATAGTGGTGAAAGAAAAAAAAGTATGATAAAAATGTTGAGGCTAAGTAAATACCATGTAATCTTCTTTTGGTGGTATATATTCACCATTTACACAAAATTAAAAAAAAAAAAATCCTGGTTTCATGTTGTGAAAGGATTGACAAAAATCTGAGAGGGGAAAGAGTCCCAGATGGTGTATGACTACTTGGGTGTAAGAGAGGTGGATTCTGACCAGGTTAATCTGCAAAAATACAAAGCCTGTTGGAGTTAGATTTACAGTCCTTTATACCTATCTGTAGATAGCATAATTTGATCCTGTCACAGAAGAGAAAATAATCTTTTTTCCTTTTCAGGCACTTGTATGAGATAACAATATGTTGTATTGAATTTTTAAACACTCACTCACTATTCAGAGTAGATTGAAATCTTAAGCGAAATCATGTGAACAATAAACATGCATGATATAGAAAAAATATAGAAAATGTTTGTAAATAAATCAGTAACCAAAAAACAGGTAAAAGTTTTTTAAAATAACATCCAATCAAGTCTTGTTACAAGGTAGGAATGTTGGATTATGAATCAAATAATATTTCTCATAATTCTTCATGTGTTTGTTAATGTATTCTTACACAAATTTGTATATAAGTATTCATCATGCTCACAATAAACCTGTATTGACTCCTTCAGAGAAAGACATTATAATTTATTGACTTCAAAGGTAAATACTAGATGGATAAGGTCAAATTTCTCTTAGGCAAGTGTTAGTCTTGATAGCAATTGAGAGAAGAAATTATCATCTGTATTAACATATACATTCTAATAACTTGGTTCATTGCACTCATTGAAAAGCAATTATTAACTTCATCTCTTAATCAGTTACAACTGGAAACTTTTCTTGTGCAACATGTTTTAACAATGTATTTACAAAAACAGGCTCATGGTAGGAAAAGAGACTTGCTTAATGAGCAGCGATCCATAGGCAGGCAGAATAAAGGTCTGTTTAGCAACAAGTTTTAGAGTGTAATGTACTTCAGCAGGCTGTACTTCAGCAACAAAGTTGAGGACATATAAATCATCTTGGAATGAAATTATTAAGAAAAATTAGAATACCTGTGCATTTCAGTTATCCCCAATTTAGGAATGCATTGCAGTTAACCCCAAGTCAAGAAAATTCTTTCCTCCTCTATCTTTTAATATATCATACTTTATCATTAACTTTTAATTTCTTTGTATATTAAAAAACCAATAAAAGATCTTTAGATTGAAAGGATTAGCTCAAATATTTATAGGAGCATCAATATGAATTGAATGATAAAATTTGGTAATGTTTCAAGAGCATCTAATATTTTATTCTGATTAAGAATCTAACTGCTTTTACTTAACATCGAGGAAGTAAAAGGGGCCAATGAAAAAGGGGAAAAGAGGCAGCCAGCTCAGGAATACTAGAAGACTGTTGTGAAATTATTAAGAGAAAATTAGAAGGTCCAAAGTCCTTTTAGAACTTAATCTGAGCATGTATGTGAAAGACGATAAAAAATATTCTTGCAAATTCATCTGCAGCAAATCGAGGGAAGGCCAAGGAAAATCTCTGCCTTTTGTTGGATATGGCAGAAACATAGATAGAGAAAAAAGGATGAGAAAAAGGCTGAGATACTTAATTCCTTCTTTGCCCCTGTCTTTAATAATGAGACCAGTAGTCACCAAGGTACCCAGCCTCTTGAGCTGAAAGACAGAGAGAGGGAGCAGAATGAAGCCCTCATAATGTGTGAGGGATAGTCAGTGACCAGCTATGCCACTTAAATCCACACAAACCCATGTGGCTGGGTGGGATCTACCCAAGAGTGCTGGGGAGGCAGTGGAAGAGCTTGTCAAGCCACTTTCAATCATTTAACACTAGTCCTGCATAACTGGAAGCTGGCAAATGTGATAAGAAGGGCCAGAAGGAGGATGCATGTGATCATGTGGAACATGCCATACAGAACAACCAAGGGATCAGACCAAGGCAGGTCTTGCTTGACCAACTTAGTGTCCTTCTACAACAAGATAATCTGGTTAGTGGGTGAGGGACAGGCTGTGGATATGTCAATCCAGACATCAGTAAAATCCTTGATAGTGTCCCACAGAATACTGAAGAACACTGGTAGCCAATGGCTTGGCTGAGTACACTGTTTACTGAGTTAAAAAACAGCTAGATGGTCAGGCCCAGAGAGTGGAGGTGAATGGAGCTGCATCCAGCTGGAGGCCAGGCACTAGTGGTGTTCCTTAGGGCTCTGTACTGGAGGCAGCCATGCTTAATATCTTGATAATATGGATGACAAGATGGAGTGCCCCCTCAGTCAATTTTCAGATGACACCGGGTTGGGTAGGAATGTCTGCTGGAGGGCAGAAAGGCCCTGCAGAGGGATCTGGGCAGGCTGGTTTGATGGGCCAAGGCCAATGGTGCGGCTTTCAATAAGGCAAAGTACTGGGTCCTGCTCTTGAGCCACAACAACCCCAGGCAGCACTACAGGCTGGGGAGGAGTGGCTGGAAAGCTGACCAGGGGAAAACTGGGGGGGTCAACCAGCAATTGGAGGTGTTGGTTGACAGTGTCTCAACAGCAGCCAGGGTATGCTGAGGTGGCCAAGGGCATCCTGGCTTGGATCAGAAATAGCGTGGCCAGCAGGACCAGGGCAACAACCATCCCCCTGTACCAGGCACCTAAAGATGCACCTTGAGAGCTGTGTCTAATTTTGGGGTCCACACTAAAAGAAAGACATTGAGGTGCTGGAGCAAGTCTAGAGAAGGGCAACAGATCTGGGGAATGACCAGGAACACAGGTTGTATGAGGAGGGGCTGAGGGAGCTGGGGGTTTATCCTGAAGAAGGATAAACCTTATTGCTTTCTGCTACCACATGAAAGGAGGGTGTAGCCGGGTGGATGTCGTCATTTTCTTGAAGGCAACCAGTGACAGGACAAGAGGAAATGGCCTCAAGCTGTGCCGGCAGAAATTTAGATTGAGTATCAGGAAATGTTTCTTTGCTGAAAGGGTTGAAAAATATTGGAACCGGCTTCCCAGGGAAGTGGTGGAGTTAACATTCCTACATGTTCAAAAAATGTGTAGATGTGACACTTGACATTGTTTAGAAGTGAACATGGTGCTCGGTTGACAGATTTGGTGACCAGGTGGCCTGTTCCAGCCTTGGTGACTCCTTGATTATAAAGTCTGAGATAGTGCAGTTTGGAGCTCAAGGACCAAGCCTTTGTAACCATTCAACTCGTCAATCTTTTTTGTATCACATGATCAACTATTCCTGTGTTTAATGTTTAACTGAAGATGCATGTAACAAATTTTTTTGATACATTGGTAAAGTCTATAAAAAATGGCTTATCGTTGCTGGTATCTCAGTAGGTGATTTGCATAAATGGCACATTGTAAATAATAACTATTATAATGTATTGCATATAACATTTGAAATTTACTTTTTCTTGATTATATTAATTTGATCACAGTTTCTTGCCTTGTATAAAGTTCTATTTCCAATTCTATATTCTTATATTACTTGCAATTTCATTGATCTACATACCAAAGCTATTTTATTGAGGAAATTAATGGATAATTTTGAATAATTAATATATTTTTATTAGAGATAGTGTGATCTCTTTTTAAGCAATGAACAGTAGCACAGAAGACTGGGCTCTTTGAAGGAAGTTGAGCAAGTAAAAAATAAACATAATCTATTCTTCATGTTAAGAAAACATCCAAAACAAGCAAAAATTTTAAGGATGAAGGTTTTAATGTAGATATCTTATTAACATAGTCTGACATAATGCAAAACTGCAAGCTATTTAAAGCATATGATATAAAAGTAAGAGGCAGTTGAGGAAGATCTAATAGGTTTGACTCTAAAGTGATAGTTAACTTCCATAATCAGGTAACGAGGAATATTTTAGGCTCATACAGACAAAATGACATAGA
>VXBC01001839.1:57157-83802 GCA_013399945.1 Ploceus nigricollis | reverse complement strand
ATTCCCCAGGAAGAGTCTGCCCATGATGATAACAAGTGAGTGATCTCTCCCTTCCCAATCTCAACCCACAAGCTTTTTGTTGTATTTTCTCTCCCATGCCCAACTGGGGAGGGCAGTGGTAGTCAGGCTTGGTAGGCACCTGGCATCCAACCAGGGTCAACCCACCACAACCTTGAATTCTCACAGGTCATTGAAATAAAATAAACCTTCTCAATCCTCCGGATCTTGAAGATTTGTTAGATGTTTGATTGGAGGTCTACCTTTGAATTAGGACTGGGAATAAAAAATTGAACACTACTTAAAAATACACCAAACTGTAAATTTTATTGAATAAAATTTATAACTAGACAACCACAGAAATTTTAATTCATACGAAAGACATATCAGTGTTATTCAACATCATCTCTGTGTTCTCTTATATTGTTTCTCTATCAACACTGTGCTATAAGAGCAGTATATTGTCTAAATTACAAAATGCAATAAAAAGAAGAATAAAACATCATAATATATTCTGAGTTTCCATATTAAAATGCTGACATATCTTCCTAACATCTTTGTGGGCGTGTAGCACCCACCTCAAATACATCTCCCCTTTCACTGTACACTCCACAGGTTTGATAAGCACTTCCCCAGAATCAAAAGCAGTCACCTTTTTCTTTAGACCATCCTCAAAGTTTTCACTGCAAAAGAAGTAAAAGTTTGCTGGGAGCTGAGAGGTTTGCTCAATCATAGCATATATCCTTGCCCAACTAGTCCAGAATTGTGCTGAAAACCCGTCTTGAAGTTAGACCAGACTGCTCAGTGTTTGTCCACTTGGATGGGGGTCTCCACTCACGACCAGTCAATGTTCTTATTTCACCTTAGGACTGTTGACCCTTGTTCTGCCACACACAACATTTCTGACAAAATCAGCAAAGAATCTTAATGAAGAATAGTGGCCCATTCTTCTGGCTTGTCTGCCAAGACTGTCAATGCGAAGCTCACAGGTTCTTATTCTTTGCATTGTTCTGTTTTAAAAGTTTTGATCTAATAATATGATGTTATTAACACAATAATTTTGTTTGTTTGTTTTTTTCTATGCTGTGGCAGTCTATTTCTTCTGTCAGGCTTTTAGTTACTATGACACTTCAGTAGTTACAGCACAATGACATAGTGTATAACAATGACTTTAACTGCAGTACTAAGAGCAGACTACTCAAGCTGTGAAAAGTATTCCTAAAAGTCCGTCAGAAATTAACAGTTCTTAACAAAAGGGGTGAAGATGTATCACGCCCATAGTGAATTCAGTGTATCTATTGATTTTTCATGCATTAAACTGAGATAATTCAGTATCAGGTGAACTTTCTGGAGAAAAGTTGCTTATTCAGTGATGCTATGAGAACACATGTTGCTTTTATTAAACATTTTTGTTAGGAAAACATCAAAGAATTCATGGAAATTTCAGAACCATTTTATTTCTCAAATGACTTTTTGTTATAATTTGCCTACAATTTGCATTTTTATTGCAAAAGAAAAATATATCTCAATGAACTGTATTCATTGAAAGTTTAATTTACTTTTAAACTGTTTGAAGTCATTAATTTTCCTTAAAAAAAGAAAAATCCTTTCCACCTGAAATTTGCTTCCTGCACCCTCACTTAACCCAGTTATCTCAGTACAGTGCCACTCCTGTCTTCTCTCCATTGCCTCCCTTATTCATACAGTTTTTTCAAATTAACACAGCTCTCTACTAAACTGAAATAAAGGAATGAGGAATTTGTTATAACACTCTGTGTCAGCAAATTTCAGATTCATTCAGGAAGTTCTTAAAACAGTTAGTACTATTAGAGTAAGGAAGGTCTATGGAACAGAATTTTTTGAAACTCTCCTTTAAAATGATCATTTTTGCTACTACTGAGATATTTATGAAAACAGTTGTGAGACACTGGTTTGCCAAACCATGAAGGATAGATTCCATTTTCAAGAGTTCAAGAGAAAAATAATAATGAATTTATGTGTGACAGGAATAATATGAATTTATGGGTGACAGGAATCAAAGGAGATGTTTCCTTATGCAGTGACAATTTACTCAGTGAAATAAGCATGAACAGAAAGATGAGGGTAGGTTCTTAAACAACTGGAGTGGAAAACATGACTCTCACCTGAATTTATTTTCTTACATGATTCTAAGTAGACAGACAATATCTTTCCTATTTTTGTTTTATCAGTCAAGAGCAGTGGCAAGCAATAATTCTCTTTTTTATATGCTTTTGGGTTTTGTTACTACTACGGGAATGAAAGATCCTACAGGCCTAGATTATTCACTATTTCTATTTAACAGAAAGGTATTGCCAGTATCCCCACTCCATGTACTAGAGGAAATGGAATATTTCTACTTCATGATAGGTAACAGAGCTTCTTCAAACCCTCCATTTTAGACAGTGCTATGAAGAGGGTGCCATGTCTTACTGAGTTGATTATTTTATTTCTTCTTGTGCTCTGTTCGAAATATATAAGGCATGAGAATATGTTACCTCAGAGATAGTTCTATAAGTACTTCTAACAAATCAATATTCGTTTAATCTAAATAATTGTTTTTTACAGGTTTCAACCCTTTGTGATGATTAATCATGACTAGCAGTTGGCATTTCTCCTCTCTAACTCTGCCACATGCAGTGAGTATCAGGTCTAGGTTTCTAGGACAAGAGTGTTAAGATAGGACAAATACCCAAATTTATTCTGTGATTTTAAAAGCAGTGAAATAGAAGAAATATATAAAAAAAGGATACAGTGTTCCTATGCCTTTACTACTGGATTGTCAACACTTGACAGAATTTAAAAATAATTATATTCTTTCTATATTAAAACCCTGAGTCTGTTTATTCATCCTAAGTGATTTATCTTTTCCTTCAAGTGCAAAAGCATAAGCTTTGTAGCTGCCTAATACATGAAGCACATAAATCAACTAAAAACCAGTGCCAAAATCAGTAAGAACAGAATAAATCTAGCACTTTAAAGCTGCCCACAAGCTGGATATTTGTGCTTACATGATGCTTTGTTTTATTCTTGTGCTAACAGGGTAAAACTGTCTGTAAACATGCTTTATACATATAACAGGATGTTTTATATATTTTTATATATATATATATATAAACTTGAATTTTTAGGTTTTTTTGGTAAGAAGGCTCAAAACTGAGGTGGACAAATTTGAGGTGAATAGATCAGGCTAGCAATGCTACAGCAAAGTTTTCAGAAGAACATTGGGCAATATATATTGCAATATACTGCATACAATTTTCCAATTGTCATCCCTCATTTTCTCTCCTCAAAGTATCTGCTTTTATTTTTAGTGTAAGGTGTGCCTTTTAAATAATAAAACTTCATTTTTTTACCCTCTGTTTTAATGCCCTTTAACCTGACAACTTCTTGCTACTTCCTTGTACTGTTGTGCCTGTCACTTCCATCTACCTGTCCTGATCATTCTCATAAGTACTGCTCCTGAGCAAACTTCAACATTCCTGCAGAGTGGATGGTAGAATTGGTACAAATGCATAATTAATCCCTGTTCACCACAGAGAGACAAAATACGAGATGAGACTTATAAATTAAAAAGGATTAATTATATAATTCCTTCAGTATCAAAATGTATTATAAAAACAAGTGATGTGGAGGAACTTAAAAAAAAAGTTGAAATAATTGCTACTTGTGAAATCTTAATTTTTCCAACACGTACTAAATTTCATCAAGGAACAACTACCTAAAACATTAGAGATACAAAAGTTAAGAAGTTTCTGTGTCATGATAATTTCCAAATATTATTGATATGATACAGTTTTCAGTGGAATATTTCTATCAGAAAAGGCAAAAGTGATAAATGCAAGATCCTCTTACATAAATATAGCATTTTATTTGCAGAAGTATTGAAACTTTTTGTTTAGACCTTTTAACAGTGAAAGGAATATTTCATATTATATTTTATTTAAAATGATAGCAATTAAATAAAATGATACATTTTATAAAATTNATAAAATTAAAAACCTTTTTCATGTGCACCGAGGCAGGCCCAAGGCTGGGAATAGAGATGGAAAAAACACCTTATTGCATTAGGAGAAGCAATGTGCAGTTTACCTGGTGGGTTCCTAAAATCCTGTCTTGAATTACAATTAGAGTTCAAGGCTGCTAAATGAAATCTTCTTCTGTTCATCCTTAAGGCCCATATATAGAGTGCTTCTCTTGTGCATTTTTAGCCATAATACACATATTTTTAAAACTTCTTGCTATTGCTCACCCCTGAATAAAATCATTATGGACATAGCCTGCCTGCAATTGGTAAAGTCCATCAGTCCCAGTGATTACAGAAATTCCCAGAATATATTAGGAGTCTACGAACTTTAGAAAAACTTTCTACCTTTAAGTTGCTTCTTTTGATCCTGGGTGGCATTTTTTCTCTTATCATGAAGAAAGAAGCAGAAACAAGCAAAATGTCCTATAGAAATGCTATCCCTGAGATATCCTGAATAATCTACTGGGGAAAATAGCTCATCCTAATAGCAGAAGACACAGTAAACAGGTTTCATTATCTGGTAATAACCCTCCTTCTCCAACTATATTAGTCATCATCAGACTGGGGGAATGAAGTGAGTCCCCAAGGGAATAAAAATATTGTATCATTCAAACATCCTTTCTATTTTTCTTGTTTCATGTGTTTTACCATCTAAACCTTTTTTTCTTTAGGACAAATAAGTAAATTCTTGTGACCAATGACTGTGTTTTTTTTCACGTGATTTTCAGTAACTCCCAGAATATCCTTCTCTGTAATTTTAATGGGCACTGAAGTGAGATTGATAAGACTGTAGTTACCATGGTCATCCCTCTTGCACTTCTTGAAAACTGGGACAATATTTACTAGCTTTCAGTTGACTGGGAGCTCTCCAGATATTCAAGAGCCTTCAAAAGTCATTGAGAGATGCTTTGTGATGACACCAGCCAGCTCTTTGAGTATTCTTGGATGAATTCCACCAGGCACCATAGTTTTCTAGGGATCCACCTAGAGCAGCAAATCCCACTCAAGTTCAGGGTTGACTGGGAGATTATCATTCCTACTGCCATGGTCCTTCAGGTCAGGGCACTGGGACCTGCAGAGCCTATCATTCGTGTTGAAGGCAGAGGCACAGAATGCATTAAACACCTCTGCCTTGTCCATGTCCCTGTTTGTGCGGTCACCATCCTCATCTTAGAATGGAGTGGTGTTATTTCTGCACTGCCTCTTGTTATAAATAGCTGCAACTATCTCTCATCCACACGAGTCACAGAACTCGTCACACCAGGTTTTGCTTATGTTAGTGATGCCATTTCTCTGGACTGGGTCAAGGCTTTGAGTTTGTCTTGTTTGTTCTTCATGCTGCCCATGTTGGGCTAGGAACATTTCAAATGCAGTTCATTGCAGCCAACACCTCATAGACCATACTGAAGGATCTCATTAGCATTCACTGCTTTTGCCGTGCTGTTCCATTGCTTATCCCTGGCAAGCCTGGTTTTTCCCTGTCCCTCCAGCCAATCTAGTCTAAAGCTCTACCAATCAGAGCTTCTAACTCCTGGGCAAAATCCCTTTTCACCCCCTGAGAAAAGTGCATCCCATCAGGTGTTTTATAGATCATCTCAAGATCAAAATCCAAACGTTCTGCCCATAACACTATCCTTGTACCATTTTTGTTCTGGTTGGTCTATGTACTCCTTTCAATATTTTTCCCTTCTAGTGAAAGGATCAAGGAAAACACTGTTTGTGTTCCTCATCCTTCAACCAATCACCTTAAGACCCTGAAATTTCTTTTGGTTGCCCTTGGACTTCTGCTTACTTATCTTGCCTCTGACAATATGAAGAATAAAAGCAGGTAATAATCAGACAGCCATATGTGACTAGAAGGCTTTCTCATATACCTTACTCAGACCCCAGGGAGAATGAGCAGATTTCCTTATGGATTGGCTCTGACCAGCAATACTCTGTGAAGTAGAATACCTCCAAAAGCTCAACTCCAATTATCAACTGGAAGAATGCTGGATAATTAATGAAGTAAGCTTACAGTGTTTAACCCGTTTATTATCTGTGAAATCCTTGCTGAAGCAATCACATAAGGAACCTTTCTGTTTAGGAGCAGCATTCCCACAAATTTCAATCCAATTTGATATAATTATCAATTTTGACCAAAAGAAAAATACAAACTGCTGCTGCACTCAGGAGAAAAAAGGCATCCAGGCTAAGTTTTATATTACACTGTTTACTTCTTTTCTATACCCAATGCTCTGATTCATTTACTTGAGCTCATTTCAGCTGGGGGGGGGCTTATGGTGGACATATTATAACCATCTCTGAATTTAATGGGTATTTGGCCCAAAAAGCATAGATTTAGCTAACAAAAAGTAATGAAAAAGCAGCAACAATCTACTTACTGCTATTAATTTTGTATTCATACTAAAGTGATGTTCTGTAACAATGATGCTTTAATATCACTCACCACTGATGAAGTTTCCAATTTTGGTTATATCTATGCTGGAATGCACTGCTTAGCTGCAATCCTAAATTCTTCTGCGGGCCTAGGAAGAGCATCTGGTGGAGAGAGGGTAGGTTTAAATCTCTGTTTTCTTTTTGCACAAGTCCAAGAGCTCACCATAGTGTGGAAAAGCCATACATGATATGGCCACTACCCATGCAGTGCTATCATGTGGGCAATACAAGACAGCCAAGAACTTCCAAAAATGTTCACTGTCATGGACCTAACTTATTTCCTGAAGTTCTTATCAGTGTATTTTGGACATAGTCGCAGTATATTCAAATACGTCTTTATCAATATGATAAATCCTCAAAAGTTTTCATCCTTCATTCTTGTGTACACGCTGTTTTGTAAAGTAGTGAGTCACAAATAGGCACTCCCAACAGAGTTGGGCAAAGCAGAGAAAAAAAAATCAGTGAAAGGCCAATACTGATAAATGTTTGGGACGCTGATCTAGTGTTGGAGAATTTCTGACTATAACCACTGGCCTTGTTTGCCTTAGTCTTCAAAATAGGAAATGGTTGAGCGAAGTATTCTAGAAGGTGCTGCTGGCTCTTACACATTTAACCTTTTGTGAACTCTGGTGAATTTGTTTTACTCGCACAAAAGACAAAAAGAACACCCTAGAAATCCATCAAAACTTTCTGTGAGACTTGTTCATGCTAAGTACTATTTTTCTCCAATAAGTACATCTTATAGCCAAAGTAAAAGATATCAGTATAATCCTTAGCCATCTGGATTCCTCATGGACTGGGCACTCACATTATCTGTGGTTCTCTAATTTCAAGTTGTACTTCTCCTACTCTCAGTTATGTTGACATTCTTGGTAGACTTCTTCCATTTATTCTGACTGCTTTTGTCAGGGTATTAACACTTAAATGTTTTAACATAATAAGAATAGAAAACTTCTACTTGCACCTTCTCCTACTCTCAGTTATGTTGACATTCTTGGTAGACTTCTTCCATTTATTCTGACTGCTTTTGTCAGGGTATTAACACTTAAATGTTTTAACATAATAAGAATAGAAAACTTCTACTTGCACCTTCTCCTACTCTCAGTTATGTTGACATTCTTGGTAGACTTCTTCCATTTATTCTGACTGCTTTTGTCAGGGTATTAACACTTAAATGTTTTAACATAATAAGAATAGAAAACTATTTTTTTCAGTTTGTAACCAAATTAATTTCTATTATTTTCTTCTTTGCATTGGTTTCAGATTCTGGTTTAGTGGCCATTTCTTCTAGTGAATGCAGAAAAACACAGAGAACTTAACAACAAAACCATGGATTTTGTTTGACTCTTGTGTCTGCTTCTAAGTCAAGTGACAATGTCAAGCAGAAGTAAAATCCTAAGACATGTAGATGCATAAGAATATCACATTAAAAATCCAGTATTTATTTCTATATTTGTAACTGAAATTATGGATTTAAGAGGAAATCGAGTCTATTGAGGGCTAAAATAAAGATTAAAATCACATCGGAATAGAATATTTGTTTTAGGAATGAATGCAGAGTTATATATTTATTATATATGCTGTGAACTATACAGAATTCTCTTCTTCCCTTCTCTCATAAAATTGAAGACTGATTTGTATGATTCTTTATGAGCTTTCACCAAGAGTACATGGCAGTTCAAATACCTTTTTAGAAGCAAACAATTTGCTTCAGTATTTAATTGGATTTTCTAGTGATCCCTTAAACTGTCACTGTTTGAAAGAAATGAAAGTAGTAAGTGCTTCCAAATAAATCTCTGTGACATACAGACGTTTAAAGTGCAATAACAGACATCTAGTCTATAATAGTCTATAGAGAAAAGCAGGTAATCAAAGTATAAATATCCTACATAACAATAAATTTTGTACTGCTTTCTATGCAGTTTTCATCCATGAAGCTTAACATTATTACAGCAAGTTGCCAATGAAATAAAATGCCTTATTAATTTAGCATTTTATTTACTAATAGTTATGAAACTCAGGAATATGTCAGTTTAATTGCAGTGTGCAAGGAACATACTTTTTTTCATTATATGCAAGTATATTCAGTGATATCTCTGACTCTTGCTAGAAGAACTTATTTATCATACTTTCCATTGAGGAGCTATTACTTAGTGTTCTTTTATTTTAAATAAAACTTTGCTATTGACTAAGAGCAGTTTTTAGATCTGCAGCAATATTATTTAAACCTTTATTCAGGAAAATTAAAATTTTAGGGTTTTGGGGTTTTCCTGTATTTATTTTTTAAATTAAAGTGATACCAAATTTTCTCCATACATTGTATAAGGTAAATTCATATCCTATGACTTTGGTGAAGGCTTCATTCCACCATTCTTAAAAATATGCATTAGAATGTGCATAAAACTTCTGATCAAAATATGAAGTTTTGATAAAAGAAATTAATCTGTAAAGTTAGAAAATTATTTCATCTAGTTCTAATTTGTTGATATTAACATGCACTTACTATCCTGTAGTCTACCAGATCACCACCAAGAAGAATACTATTCAAAATGCACAGTGTGAGTCTGATAAACAAAAAAAAAGTAGATTTTAAACTGCCCAGATCTTCATCTCCATGTAACAGGAGATGAGTATTTTTCTCTGGACTATAAAATAAATTAACAGCAGCTGGATTAAGGATAGATGCAGTGAACTGTCTCTCTGCAGCTTTTAAGTTCTGTAGTTTTTCTTTTTCTGTGTAAGTAAATCATATTTCTCTAACTTCTCTTCTGCATTCATTTATATTTCTCTAACTTCTGATCTGCAAACACTCATTAATTTTTCCTCCTTTCTTTCCTTTCTCACCACACTCTCTTAAATCTCACATAGCGGCCTCTTCCATACTTTCTAAAGCACAGTGTGTTAAAATTGCACAAGGCAAAAAGTAATTTTGCTAGGCTCACTCTGAATCTGAGTGTCCTTCACTCAGCACAGGAACACATTGTTTATGAGCCTTGGGTGAATACCACATGAACAGGTGAAAATGGGATCTGAGAGGTGCAAAGAAGGTTTTTGTCTAATAATGCTCTCATCCCGCAGAGCCCAGCTACAGCAGCTATAACTAGCATTTCGTAGTGCTAGAAAATTGCTAATAGTTTTGTAAGTGAAGAGAAGAAAAAGAAATAGATGAGGAGAGAAGGTGGTTGTACCTTACCATGTCTTGAGTCTTACAGTATGTTTATGTTGGTTTTAATTCTTGTCTTTCTTCATCTTTCCTTTTTCACAGGAAATGGAGCTCATTTTTAATATCAGTAGGGTGCATTGGTAGTATCAATATGATCTCCTTCCAGGGCCTGCACTAGCCAGCATGCAAAAAAGTGGCTGTTGAGTGTTGTTGGGAACACTCACTATTATCCAGACCATGGAGAAATGTCTGCTTAAGTACCTTGCTAAGAGCATTAAGATGAGGATTCAGCTAATTTCAGAGACTGCAAGAAAATATCATTTACCTTTCTACAATGATCAAAACAATGCCACAGACAAATGTAGAAGGAAATAAAGAATTTTCCATATTTTGTCATGACCATGGTAAAAATTACAACTGGAGTAATCTATCAGATTATTACAAAAATTGCACTGAAAAGTAGGGGGAAAATTTTCACTAAGATTATCTGTCAAATTTTAGAAAAAAAATCAACTCTTACATGGAACACTAAAGTGCAATTATTTTATTATACTGACAAGTTCATAGTTTCAGGGTTATTAAAGCCTTCCTGGTCTGCTATACCAGACACAGAAGAAATCCAGATAACTTTAAAATCTTCTATCTTTTCCACTTCCAGCTCTTACATGATAGAAATGCAAAACATCAAACATCTTGTTAATGCATTACTCTTTAAAATAGAAATATGCACAGTTCATATCCTTAGAAAAGGATATAAACAACCTAAGACTAAAACACATCAGAATAGCTTGCATCAATTAAAAATATCTTAGCCAAGATCAGCTTCACTAAGCTTATACCATACTACATATCCACATTCTTTCCATACTGTATCAATGACTTCTGGTGGTTGTATTAGGAGTAATAAGTTTCAGTAGAAAACTGGAATAAAACAGCTCTTCCAAGCAGAAATATCTGAAAACACAGTGTAAAGTACAAAAAAGCTCCACTGATCTTGAGATAATCGCTCCAATCTTTTTTTTCGTGTGAGGAAGAGAAGAATCCACAAATGGTCAATGTTTCTCCCTGTTTTCTGATGCAGCAGGTCATGTCATCAGGAGTGGTCTTTGTCTGCACATAACACACGAGCAGGTCAGTGAGGCTGCTTTTGGGAGAAGCACAGTAAAGAGACACAAGGAGATATAGCAAATCCATGTTAGCAGTAAAGGAGGTGCTCAGAACCCCTGAGGTGGGCAGCAGGCTCCAAGTGCATCCCCCCAAGCAGACGTGCTGAAGCGCTCGGAGTCACCAAGGCCAGCAGCTCTGCTGTTCTGGGGGCAGACCGAGGCCAAGGACAAATTACAACTCGTGTGATCACCCTTGTCATCACAGTGCTAGAGAAGCCACAGATCACAGTGGGAGGCGAGAGGAAATCTCACTGTTGCACAGAGCAGGAGGGGCAATCTGGGGAGTGCATGCTGCAGAGAAGGCATCTTTGCAAACAAAGGAAAAGGAGAGAAGCTGGATAACAGGATCCGTGAGTTATATAACAAATTTGGCTTCCAGAGACACAGGTTTTAACATCTGTGGTAATTTTAGGGAATCTCATTTCTTTTAGCTATAGAGGAAATAAAACTAAGAAAATATTTCATTTAAAGGTCAGACCTTTCATTGCCAACAAAGCTTTATGGAGACAGTTGTCATTCCAAAGTACTGGGATGAGTTTAGATATTTGTGCCAGTAGTCAGACAAGGCAGTAGTTTAAAAAATGGGATGCAAATCAAATTTGTTTCTTCTCTATAAAAGCTTAATGGAGTGCTGAGAGAAAAATCGAAGGACTGAAAAAAAAAAGTAAATTAGTGGTCCCTAGTTATTACTAATTACTTCTGGACTAACAGATGTTAATTTGCAGTTTTTTATACCTGTTTAGTACCAACATAATATTTTGCCAAAAATAGACAGATCTTCAGTTAACTGCTGCTTCTGAAACCTTACTAACTATGGATTGTCCTGTCTTGAAGTATTAAGGGAGAAATCTTCAAATTCAGAAAAATCATGGGTAGATAAAGAGGGTTTTTTATGATTATAAACTTTTTAGTGGCCTGATTTTTCTAAAGTGTTGTTATTTCTCACAAAAGGAGGAAAACCAACAAAATAATGTATATTTGCCCCAGAAAGTTCATTGTGACCCTTTTAGAACACTTTTTATAAATGAATCATATTTACATTTATAATTTTTATGTTTTATATTTGTTTTGTATCTTGTAAATATTTTATTAATTATAATATGTGGGTATTATTATTATTATCATCATCATCATCATTATCATTATTATTATTTAAATTAATCACAGGCTAGATGCCTCATAGACCATGTCTTAAGAATTGGCAACTGTAATAGATGTTATTTTTTCCACCCTTCAAATGTAAAACTCTGCTCAGTGCCCTGGCCAGGTTTATGGTCACATTCTGCTTCTCTCTGGTAGGGAGAATATTTAAGTAGCCCACAGAAAGTAGAGCAGCTTCAGCAAGAATAACACAATGTGCTCAAACTCAGACCACATGAGTCAGACTTTCAAGGCTTTTGCCTCAGGATCACAGGCTCAAACTCCATGAGGAAGAGAAAGACATTACAACTGGGTTTTCCATAATTTGAGTAGGAGATCTTACCCTGAGGTCTTGACACAGAGTTGTATCAATCCTTGCATGTCATTTTCTCAGTTTAAACCAGAGCTCTGTGGCTCTGTATGTACATACCCACGTATTTATATTCCAAATATCAGTGAGTGTGTTCCCTGTGAAAATGTCTTTCATACAGCATGACTCTAGAGGCAAGAAAGGTTATAGGGATCTTAAATAATAAGCAGAGGTAAACTATAGCAATGAAAACTGACAGAAAAAAAACCCTAAAAAACTGAAGATAAGAAGAGGCAAGACAATGATTAGGAAAAAAACTTTGATGGTCTGTGCAAGAGAAAAGTGAGACATATCCTACATTGAGACATTTCTATCAAGGTTAAAATATTAAAGGGCTGAAACTAGTAGTAAATATACTTATGGTCTCTTGTGGATCTGTTACTTTTGACAGAATTTAACTTCCTAAGAAATAAAATATATTCACTTCTATTTAAGTACATAGAAAAACCCATTCCTAAAGGTGTCACACTGCTTTGATTTTTATGACTTGATGCATTTTTGTCATTCTCAGCAAGCCTGAAGTTACTGTGCCACTCATCCATCCATTGCTCGGTAACTTTGAACCTGTCATGTAAGAGAAATTCATCACCCATAGAAAGATGTCAAAAGGTGTCAAGCCACAGATTTGTCTTTCTTATCCTTTTGCTGCAAATGAGATTCTACTGTCAAGATGATAGAAAGTTCGAGGTGGAGGCGTCTAGCAAAATGTCAGAACCTCACTCACAGTGAGTTAGCACCTGTATTCACCTCTGAATTGAGCTCTGGCGAGGGTAAGACTTCTTGAAATCAAACTAAGGACCAACTTTTCAAACATCCTTGATCATATCCTAATCTTAGGTAAATGGCAGCAGGTTGATTCGCTACATCTGCCAACACAGAGTTCTGCAATACAGCTTGTAGAATGTTTCTATACATTCTTTCATGACACAGCCCCACATATAGTCTGTGAGAAAAAGGTTAGGCTTGAGGTCTCAGAATACCTGAGTTCCAATTCTCTCTTAAGAGACCGATAAAAAATGCTGGGTTTGATGTTTATTTTTATTCAGTCTAGAACATAAGCAGAAATGTAACATAATGAAATATAGATCCCTGCTAGTTATAAAATTAATAGTGAGGGAAAAAAGAAAGAGAAACTGGGAAGTGGAGAGGTGAATAAGAGCAGGAAGAGTTTCTCAAAGATGAAAAATTGTGAAAGATGGATGAAAAATAAGAAGTAAGGTTCTTTTCCAATGTAAATATCTAATTATTAGATGCAAATATATATGTGAGAGGTGTGCTGTATATAAACACAATGAGGAAAGCTAGTGTGTAAAGAAAAATGGACAAGGACAGAAATAAGAATGAAAAAGGAAAAGTAAATTTCAAAGTTCAAATGCTTTTTTTCACTGGCTTGGTTAAGAAAATAAATTTATTTCTGTGCTTATAATGGAGACAGAGGTTGCCTGGAAGTCTTAAAGTTACATCTCTTGAAAGCAAATTTCTAGTGAAACCATGGTGAACTAGAAGGATCAGCACATACTAACTTCCATCCCGCAAGATTTTTAAAAAAATAACTGTGGGGTGTTTTGCTGTTTTGACATGGAAAAACCCAGAAATATGCTTTCGTATGAGTTCATGATGGCCCGTTTTTATAGAAGGAAAGAAGAATTCTGAAAAAATATCAGCTCTGATAAGTAGCCTAAACTATTTTGTTCCAAACTGTGAGCTTAAGCAGCATAATAGTGACTCTCTCCCATGGGGAATAAAAGAACTAATTAGCATTTAGTTATTCAGAAAAAGTAGCACGCTGGCACAGTTTAATATCTTTGTGAATCTTATAAATCATGTTTATGAAGACAATAAAAAGTTATAAATTGTTACTGTAGTGCAGAGTGGTCCATCTCAGACACTCAGTATGTCAACTTTATTTCAATGGCTAAGAAAGGTAATAAAATAAGAAATTGTAATATATGTAACTTACTGGGAAGCAAACAATGGTTAATGCAAGGTCAAACAATACTTGTCAGCAGCTACATCAGCTGTATTTAGAAAATTGCATAGATAAAGCTATTTTATAAGGAATTTTGGACCCCATATTCCTAACCTATCTTTTGTGCCAGAGATTATTCATAGAAAGTATATCTAACATTAAAGTCTGAATTGAGAGAAACTTTTATGATCTGTCACTTGATCATTTTTGACAATGCCTTCTGTTGGTTTATTATAGACAGTAATTCAAATCATCTTCATGATTAGCACTCCTAACTTTTCATCATGTTAATGCCAGTCACTTTCCTTCAAGAAAATAATGACAACCTGTTACTGCCTATCATCTCTTCATTTTCCACAAGCTAAGTAGTTATTTTGACTTGGGAAAAGGTTAAAAAAGATGAAACGATGGCATCATAGGTATCCTCACTTTCAGTGTTACTATATCTAGTACCTCTAAAGAGTATGGCTTGATACAGTACTGACTCAGGCTAAATCCCTGTGGGAGTACTGTTTGGCTTCTGTACCAAAAGGAACATGTGCTTTCCCAGAATTGAGAAATTATGTCTGCTTATTGAAATGATGGGCATGTTAGCAATTCCAATAATAGTCATTTTAATTCAGTAGTGAACTATGGGAAAGATGAGAGAGTACCCTGATATAGCATATAACTGGTTTTCTCTAACTTCACTGTTGTAATTTCAGAGATTAGTTTTCATCTTGAAAACTGATCTCTTAAGCACATGAATTAATTTTGAAACATACAGGTTCCTCATTGATTCTGCAGATATAAATGATTTCTCTGTGGCATAAAGAAACAGGACTGTCTCTGAACTCTTTTTGGAGGATACTGATACAACCCCTGATACTGTGTGTTGTTTTAGCATTACACTTGACTTTAAAACTTGATGCTAAACAATGTTTTTCTTGAACTTTTCAGTGCTTTTTTGAGTTGTGTTTTTTGGTTCATTGATTGGTTGGTTGGTTGGTTGGTTTGGTTAAATTTTTTTTCCTCTTCTTCTTGTTTTGTTCTCTTTTAATTTATCATTATTATTGGAAAGCTGTACAGCATGTCAGGTTACAGACTTCACTTGCCTTTTCATTTGCTGTGATTCATTTCCTTACTTTTTTCCATGGTTTTGTCCCTGAAAAATCTCCTTTACTTTCATGAGCTTTCTTATTCACCCTCTCTTGGTAAATGATCAAATTTTGCTGAAGATTTAGAGTCTCTTTTTTTCCATTGCAAAATCTTCTCCATCTATATCACCTGGGGCTGCCAGCCCCTTGCAGCTCTCTCTTTTTATTCATACTGAAGTCTGGACCCATACAAGTGACATTAGGTACTTCCTTAAAGCTTTTACATGTGCATCCTGCTTGCCAAGGAGGTGTACAATTTGTTGGACAGAGCTAAGCTCCTGCAGGTTCAACCCAGACCTAAGCCACTTTGCAGGTATCTTCTACCCATCCCCATCCTGCTTTTTATGTATAAAAATAGCATTCTATTATCAGTGTGCATGACTTTCTTCTGCTCGCAACCAAAAAGTCTGATATTTAAACCTACAAACACTTCATCTAGGCAAGAAAGGAAAAAAGCCCTCAAAACCAAAAACATGAGAGACATAGAAATAGTCAGTCTAATTCAGCACATCCTCTTTTGGGTCTTCTCAGAATGACATTAATAAAAACCTTTGTCAACACACAAAAGAATTCTCAGGTAGAGAAACTAAAATCCATTTATGGCTTTCAGCTGCTGTTCATTAAGATAGCTAAATTCTGAAGTAAACAGTTTTGAGGCATCCTATTGTTTAAACTGAAACCAACATCCAATCACTAATCTAGCACCAGTTTTGTATGCTGAAAAATTCATTTGGTGGTGGCCTTTCTCTGTTATAATTTGCAACGGGATTCTGGGTCGTGACCTCATAACAAGTAATGCTGTTTTTTAACCTTAGCTGGCAGCGAAGCTCCAGAGAGTATCCTCTTTGTGTCATGGGGAAAAGAATTGGAAAAGTGTGAGAAGCTCATGGACTGAGATGCAGAGAAAGTTTAATAGGTAAAGCAAAAATCACACACGTAAGCAAAGTAAAAAGGGATTCATTCATGCCTTACCCTGGGCAGGTACAAGTCCATTCGTCTCCAGAAGGGCTGGGCATCATCATGCACAATGGTAACTTGGGAAGACAAATACCAGCATTCCCAATGTTCCCCTCTTCCTTCCTCTTCACCCAGTTTAATGCGCGAAGCATGACCATTCCATGTGGTCTGGAATGTTCCTTTGGTCAGTTGGGGTCAGCTGTCCCAGCTGTATCCTCTCCCAGCCCTTGAGCACCCCAGCCAGCTCTCTGCTGGGGTGGGGTGAAGAGCAGAAAAGGCCTTGGCCCTGTACAAACCCTGATCAGCAGGAAGGAATACTCAACAGTATTGAGTTTTCAATACTGTTTCCAGGCCAAGTCCTAAAACAACCCTCATACTAGCTATTGTGAAGGAAACCAACTCTATCCCAGCCAAAGATAGCACAATAATTAAGCAAGAAGTGTATAAAAGCTACAGCTATTCTCAAACACCTCATAGGCTGTGCACACTGTTTTAATCCAGTATTTTTAAGGTCTGTAGATTTATGCAATTTGAAGCAGAATTGCCCTGAACTTTTGACAGAATCAGGGACAAGAGATCACCTGAAAAGAGAGCTATCAACAGGAAATAAAATATAGCATGGCATTGTGTGCAGAAGCTCATGACCTTACTCCTGGAAAGCTGAAACATGCATTGAAAATCATTGCTTGGTAAGAAATAAAGAACTAAAATACTGGGATTATTTCAGGGCCACCATAGTTTTGCACCTGCCAGTAGAATACACAAGGAATACAGGAGTGTTCCTCCTTTTTAATTTATAGCAGTGTTAGTATTAGTGCTTTTATGGGAAAACTGCTCCCACGCATAGTCAGGCTGTGAGAAGAATACTGCTTTAAAACCGTAGTGGTTTGTTTTGCTTTTTCTCTATAGAAGAAACTTTCCTCTGTTTTAAGGCTTTGCAGTAGATAATTGCAAAATTGATTAAATGATAGCTCCTCTGCTTTATCTTTTGTGGATTTTTCTCTCCTTCCTCTGTGTCTTCATTTGTCACGTTTTCTTCATTTTCCAATTGGTTCTTACACAAAACAGCTCCGCACTATCCCAGCATAGGTCATGTTGTATCCCCATGGTCTCTGCCATGACAATACAAAGCTTTTCAGGGACTCTTTTAAATCATGAGTAGACTGTGCCTTTTCTTTACTAATTGCCTGGTGTAGAATAAAAGTTATCAAAAAGGAAACCTTTTTTCTGCTTTTCAGATAGTGCCTTATGCTACATGTATCTCTTCGTGCCCAGAGATTTGTAGCAACACCCTGATAGCTCAGCTATCTTAGATGNGAACTCACACTCCTACAGCCTTACAAGTCTCTGAAGACACTTTCTGCTTCTTTTCTTACACCTTTACTGTACAACAATAGTTGGAAACATCTAGTTTCACTCTTGAGATACAAAATCCAAAAAGAGCAACCTGCACATCTCCCACAGGCACCGTTTATAAACTATAAAGTTAATGCTTTTCTGTGTTTGTCTGAGGATGATAAATGTCTTTCTGTGTTGATGTGTGTCAGTTGGTGTGAAAAGGAAATACTGTAAATTAAAAAGTGGATTGTATTTAATTTTCCTCCATCAGTGGGGGAACATTATTCCCTTACCCATCTGTTTTCCTAGCTCCCAAGCCCAGACATCAAGCGCTCTTTTTAAAGCTTCTGTCTCAGAGTTTTTACACTTTAAATGATACCAACCATTTCCAATGAGGAACATGTCAGGACAAAATTCATCAGCAGTGAACAGCTACATATTATGTAACAGAAAACCCCCATAAGCAAGCAAATGCCAGAAAAAACCACAAAACAAAACACAAAATAATTTCTGTTTTGCTACTTAAAACAAAAACCAAAAACCAACGAGAAAAACCAAACCAAACCAAACCAAACAGAAATAATGATAAGAGAAATAATGATACAAACCAAACCAAACCAAACAAAAAACAAACAAACAAACAAACAAACAAACCCAAAAAAACCAACCAAACAAAAAAAGGAGTGAGGGGATAGTATCTTAGTATCTTTTCCTATACAGAAATATCTTTGTCTTTCTGTGTTATTTGCTACCTGCAGCGATTCCCTTTGGAACAGGCTTGGGGCAAATGTTGACTCCTTGGATATCTCAAGCGATACCTGTTCATGCTTGGTTTTTAAATCGAAACTGCATAATTCGCTTGACAAGTGGAAGGAAAGAGGCAGCTTGTTCCTTCTCCAATAAGTAATTTTATAACTGACTTATTATAGAAGTGCAGTCTTTTAGTGACACTTAAGCAAGCTGCCAGAAGTCATTTGGAGCAATGTGCATAAGAGTGTTTGAGTTGCCTGAAAAATACCACCAGGCTCCTTTCTTTTTCAAAGTACTGATCACAATATAAACTCCACCCAAACTGTCATGTCTAAACTAACCAAAAATCCATGTAGTTCTCAATGAGGAGGGGAATGCAGGAGGAAGGAAGGTAAGTCACTGTCATGTGTGGGTCGAGAAGGTCATGTATGCAACAATGGGGTAGAGGTTGTGTAGGGTATGTGGCTGGTACAGCAAGGCTGGTTGGAATGGGTTGGAAGGGACTAGATGTGTACAAGTGCCTGGAAGAGCCGGGGAAGATGATATGCTCCACCTAGGACAAACCTAAACAATAGCCTTGAGAGAAGAAAGTCCTTCTGCTGACAGAAGTTATAGATGTTCCAGTCAATACAAGTACAGTCCCTGAGGGAAAAGTTACACAGTCAAAAAGCAATTGCTTGCATCTTGCCAATGAAAAAGCTTAAGGGACAAAATAAAGGAATATACTTGATCCCATTCAGATCTGTAAAAGCAAACAGTAGCCACTGGTGCTTAACGCAAAAGCTGCTGCAACTTTCCTTTTGATAGGTGAGGTAATGGCATAGCTTTTAAGATTGAAACTCAATTGTCTTATGCCAGAAAAGATTTCAAGATGGACAAGGGTGAGAGAAAGATTCTGCCTGTGGCTTTTAAAATGAAAGCCTGAAAAGAAATTTATTTACAAGATCTTCTCTAAGAGAGCAAGGTTTTCTAGCTTAGTCTTAGTGAAGTTTTTTGTATTATATATTAAAATAATTCTTTAAATAAACTTTCTGCTTATCTAGGCTATAATTTTTCCATGAAGTGGTGGAAGAGACCTGAAAGCAAATGAAACAATGAGAAAACCCTAGTGATTTGGTGAGATAGTATTGTATAAGCAGGGGACTCCTGTGGGACGAGACGAGATGGATGNTCTCAGAGGGGAGCGATGCAACAAGATACTCCTCTTAAAAAGTATCCTGCTCTGGGCATTGATGTTTCTCATCTTGCTCATCTCTGAGATGAGGTCCAGACATGCCACATCTCTTCCTCTGCCCCTTTGATGACTTAGGGGAAGGAAATCTTGGTACATGACTTAGCAGGAAGCAGCCAAAAGTTTAGACAAGCCCTTGTGTGAACATATTTCAAAACAGCACTTCTGAGTGTTGAAAAACACTCATGTCCCACCTTATAGGGGTGACCATCCTTGCCAACCCATACTATAAGACTCAGCTGACATTTCAATCAAGCCTTGTGTTTTTATCTTATCTGAGGTGACTGAGAACATCCTGAACTTGTCCAGCTCCAAAGTGTTCCTATGCTTTCCTCTCTTGGACTATTTCCAACCTGTAAGTTGGACCAAAAAAAGACATCTTGAATAATAAACATCTCATTCTGTGTGATCTGGAAATACAGCTGTCGGATATTTGGGTTTTACTTCATTGCTATTGTCCACAGAGTGAGTCTGAACTGCAGTAAACTGTGTAATACATGTTTCTTTGACAGAAATGTCCTTGCATTAATGAAAGAATTAACAGACCTTTGCAGGCATAGAGTAATATAACAATTCTGTGATAGTAGAAGAGTTACCAGGAAGAAGGCTGGAAAAATTTATTCCATGGGTTTTGCATACTTTGTGCCTTTGCAGGTGCTCTTAAATTTCATTTGAACTTAGAATGATTGCCCTTGTGGTGCTGGCTAAAACATCAGTAAACATTGGTATTGACTTCACAAGGAAGTCATATTGAGATCTAGGTTATTTATTGCTGCACTAAACACCTCCTTTCATTTTGTCCCTAGCAAGCTGCTGGATAAAGTTTATTTCTCTTTCTGCATTGAATGTGACTTTTCCTACAATGTAATACCAGTTTGCATTTTTGTTGGTGAAGTCCTGCATATACGTGTGAAAACTGGGTTCTGTAACACATGCAGGAGGAAAAACCCATTCAACTACCCAGCTGAAATCATTCAGTGCTGCAGTGCTCAGCATGCATTCGACTTCTACTACCATTAGTAAGCGCAACACTTGTAGATGGTTTGGGCAGAAATCATAAGGCATTAATATTCCCCCCAGTCCCCAGCAGAAGAGCCCCTTCATGTCTCCTTGAGCACAGCTTTGCCAGATGCCATATTTCTCATGGCATATTCCTCAACTCTGTGATACACAAAAAATTATTTTTTCACAGGGCTTGTGGATAACAGCATCCAGAGGAGGGCTGCAGGTGACAAAAATACCTGTAGAGGAGGAAGTAAATGCCAAACAGCAAAACAAAATGTGTTCCTATTTAATCGTGAGAAGGAAATCAAATGTTTCCAATAATTTATAATAATCTCATATTAATAAGCAGTCTGTGGGCTCAGAATAAATGACCTCGTATCTTCTTCTAAATAACAGATAATCATACAGCTAATAATTAGATGGATATATTAATGACAATGGCCAGTTTGTGAGGAGGTAGGCACAAATTTCTAGAGGAACTAAAGTGAAACATAGAGAAAGGAATTTTCCAAATTAACCACAAACACACTGCCACAGGACAGTTGTGTGAAAAAGCATTTAGAAAGAGTGAAAAACTGTTATTTGCTTCACAAGAAGTTTTACCCTGGTGAGAAAAGATATTAAAATTATACTGTGCACTTTAATAGAAATAATGATACAGAATGGTGCTCCAGGGCATGAGTTCAATATGAAGTGATGTAGGCTAGAAAAAAAGTGCCCCTTTGGGCAGGTAGGATTTTGAAATCCTGATTCATGAAAGATTTCTTTACATTTCCTTCACAATGTTTGCTACAGGCTCATACAGAGCATACTGAACCATGCGTCTGCTGGTTTGTGCTACAGAAACACCTGATTTTGTGTCTTCCAACTGGAAACTAATTGGTTTTTTATTTTCTCTTGAGATGTGAGCACCTTCATAAGCAGATTTTAGTTGTACTTAATTTTTGAACCTCCTGATGTATCAATATTAGGTGAAACTCCAGTTACTAATGTGGGAAAAAAGGAATGGGACATTGGCTTAAGCTTGTTTACATTTTTTCATAAGATTCTGAGCTAAGAAACACAGTTTCTTTCATTTGATTTTAAAAATGCCTTTATTTTTGTTAACAGAGGACTGGACAAAGTCTCTGTTAAACACAGTGCCACTATCTATGTGACTTTAGTACTGACACATAGTAAAGGTCTACAGAGAAAATTTGCATTGTACTGCACTATTTAATTTTGTTACTGTCTTAAGTTTGCAGACATTTGATTGAAAAACTAAGAACTGCCTATGTACATTGTTCTCTTGTATTAATCAAAGATAGGTTCTTATAGACACAAACAAAAAATATACATTTAAGAATTATTTTACACTCATTCCTCCCAAATTCATTTATTCACTGACATCTCATAGGCCCAGCTATTTTTCCTGCAGACTGTGGTCCTTTAGCCAGGCAGTTATTCTTACTGGGTTGTTTGGGTTTTTTACTTCAGAGTTCAACTTATATCTCACAATAGGATTTTCTTTGTCAAATCAATAGAATACTGATATATATTAAAAGCAACACATCACTACTGTTAATGGAAAGTGTATTCGATAATAATGCTAAAATATTTAACATTATTGCATTTTTTATTTGAGAATTTTAAAAAATTGAATTTACTTACTAAAGCAACAAAATACTTACACCAACTCTCCAAATTATTTTGATACTGGAATATTCAAGACTTTAGTTTTATCATTTAGGTCAGAAAGGGAAAGCATCTCATTTGATTCATTTACAGATGACATTATGGTAATTAGAAGTAGTTAAGCAAAATAACCAACTTTTTCTTGTACGAAATAGGCTCTTCAGCATGGCTCCTTTTAGATTCAAAGCTAACTGAATTTCACCAGGATCCATATTTCATCTTCATACTTGTTCAGAATGCTACCTACAGGAAAATACATTAGTATTTCTTTAAAACTTCACAGCCTGAGAATACTTGCAGGTTTTTCCCCTCTCCCTTCCTTCTGCTCTCCACTTCCAAGTGATTTTTCCCTATTTTTTTTGCCAGTCTTCCTTATTACTATCTCCAGTTTTACTTTTTGTTTTCTGGTCAGTTGGAAAACCCTCATATCTGAAACTCATTGTGAACTTTTTTTGACAATGGGAAAAAAGTTGCATTTTTGACAAATGAGCAAAAATTCCTGTACTCTCCAACTTTGCCCCTGGATCACACTGTCCCCTCCCCTCCTTCACTATGAGGAATAGTTGTTCCACAGCTTCAGCCCAATGAAAACACACAGCTTATGTCCACTGATTTTTTTCTAGCTTATCCAAAACTGTTGGACAAGGGCTCATGATCCATGACATATTTGACACATGATGCATATCTTTTCAGCTATGCCTCTGATTTTCTTCCTACCTATATCTATTTTATATTTATTCATATTTATATTTATATCCATATTTATATTCATATTTATATTCATATTTATATTCATATTTATATATAAATATTCATATTTATGGTCATTAAAATTATTTTATGTATTATTTCCTCTTCTTCTAAATAAAGGAAAAATTGTACTGAATCTGTGATGTCAATGTTCATTGTATCAACATTTTCTCAATTGCAAATTTATCCTCTGTCACTCTGTTTAGCCACAGTGGTGATTCAATTAAAAAAATATTCAAAATCAAGTTTTACAGAACTTAATCTTGATAAATGGGTATTTGGTTGAAAGTTTTTTTTTAATTTTTTTTTTATTACTTTATTAAGTGGAATAAGGAGTTTGCTCGTTGGATGCTATGCTTATGCATTTATTTATTTTATGTGAAATGTGCTTCAGTTTGTAAGTTATCAGCATTATTGGTGCACAACTGTGCAAGTGACCCGCAGTTAACTTGATGAACAACTTGCAGGGTGAATTCTATTCCAGGAACTATACAGCGCTATTTAAAATGTGACATTTTAATTTTTTTTCTACCATTCTGTATGCTCCTTGAAGAAAGACAAACTTTTAACTTTAGCTAAAATGCTGGACTGCTTGATTTGAAGTTCTTTGATTCAGTAAATATGACAGATGTGTAAGGGGACTAGAGCCAGAATGGCTTTAAATCTTTTTTTATTTCATCATGTAATATCTAGTTCTCTAATGTAGTTGATTTTCTTGCCCCATAAAGTCCTCAGTGCCTGTTGCAAAACTCTCACTCTGTACCTCAGAAATTGTTTTCTTTGATCTTTTCTGTGGAAAGATTTTCCTGAAAGACTATTAAAATTCAAAGCATAAATGTGTCCCCTGAAAGGTACACTGGTGATCATGCACATAATCTAACAAAATAAATTATGGTGAATGGAATGGCAATAATCCCAGAGACTAATTTTAGCCCATCTCACTATATCTGGCTCAGGAACATCTTCTGAAAAGTATTTCTTCTTCTGAGACAAAAAAGGTACTGTGTAGAATAACTATGCTGGTAAATACACATTTTAGTAAATACACATTTTGGTAAATACCCTCTTCTATCCCAGTTTGTGTAGCCAATGGCTCAGCAAATAATTTTACAGGAGCAATAGCTTGCTTTTTAGAACTCATAATTATATAAAGAAAAAGCAGAAGTCCTGTTTCTACCCTCACATTTACATGTTTCATGTCTTTCCCATATATTTAAGCTATGAGTTGCTTCTTGGACTCTGCTGTAAATTCACAGTTGTGAGTTCTGCATGTATTTGATGATTGCAAGAGTTGTTTCCCAAAGTTTGCATCTAGGTTGCACTGATATGGAGTTTAAACTGTGTAGTCTGAGGCTGGTAAAGGAGTCAAGTCTGCCAACTATGCTGGTCCCAGAACAATTTAGAGGTCTGATTCATCATGGGTCTTATCTTTTATCTCAAAGCAGGAAATTGGACTGTAACTATGCCAAGGAAATTCTCACTCTAGGAAGATATATTATGCTTATTTTTAAAGTATTCTATTATCTCAAATATTGTATTCAACATGTAACCAGCAGTTTCCACTTCCCTCTTTCACTACAATTGTTTTTGTTAGTTTTTATGACCAAACCAAATATAAATAAACCAGTAAATTTATACCAGGGACAAGAAACTCCCAGAAAGTGCATAATATTCATTAAAGCATAAAATGCTTTCTGTGATCTTTACATGGTTTTGCCTTCTGGATGATGTAAACATTTCAGGAAATATTTCCAAGACTTCTTACTTCTGCCTACTCCTTCAATATTTCCTTTTATCTGGTTTAACTCATCTTTTCTAATTCTAGGAAGCAGAGAAGCTGGAGAGGTTCACTCTCACAGGTGTTCATTTCCTGATCCTCAAACTCCCTGCCCACTTTGTTACCATTTTCTTCTGATTATTTCATCCATTTATGGCCCTCTCTTGTCTACCCTTTTTCTGTCCCTCAGCTGTTGATGGCTCTGATGCTGCTCTACCTGATGGATTTTCTTGTTATAACTTTACCAGTTAGATTAATGTTTAGCAAAAGGGAGTAGTGAAACGTTGGGTGATCTAGCGATCCAACTGTTTCCAAAGGTGTTATGTGGCACATAATGTCACTGCAGCAAGGTCCTCTGGTGACAAGTGAAGAGTGAACTAGGCACAGTGAAACACGCACTTGTGACTATCTGATCACACTGTACCTCTGCCTGTACCACTGTATTAAAGCAAAACTACTGCTGGGCTTTCAGGGCTTGTGAGCCATCAGGCTACCCTAAGCCACGCTGAGGACTTTGATCCAAGGCCATGGGGCAGTTCTGCTGTGGAGCTCTCTGTAGAAAGCAGTCCTTGCTCCTTCTGTTCTCTCTCCCTTTTCCTCTCTAGTGAAACAATAGTGAAGTCAGGTATTTGAATTTTAAGGGTTTTAGAACTAAAATTTTATGTGTATTTGATGTAATTAGACAATTTATAATTAACTAGTATTTTTTAAATTCAAATTACTTTTAGCAATGTTAATTAATTAAAATTTTAATTTCTTCAGAGGAAAACTCCTAAAATATTTTCTGGATCCAAAACCTGCTGAAATCTGTAGAAAGACTAACAAACTCAAGCATAATTTAGAAAAAAAATGTTTCCTTTTTTTAGTTAGAATGACTGACAAAGTGTTATTTCTTTGTGTTCATATTTGCTCTCTGTGAGAGTAAAGTAGTGAGCTTGATGGAAATTTTTAGTAATAACAGTGAGATTTTAAGCAAATATTGCATTGCTTTAATGGGAAAATTATTTTCAATTATTGTTTTGAAGTATTCACAGTGGAAAAATGTAAAAAAATTCCTGATATGGCTTAAGTTTATCCCAGCGTTTCTACAAACTTTAATATAACTAAGGTTGTGTTACAGATTCTAAGACTTACATTTAACCTCTCAATGTACAGTCACAGAAACACACTACTGTGTCTTAAAAAAAATCATAGTTATTTTTCTTCAGTCATCTGCAGTGCAACTCAGAAGATGTACAGACAAATGCTAGATAGTTTAAGGTTACTAAAAAACTTAGGCTACAATAGAAATTTCATGATGAATTATTATACTAACAATACAGGAAAGATAATTACAAAGAGTCTACAGAGGAACAAGACCCCAGTTCACAAAAGATATCAATCCCTAACACTTGAACTCTGATTAAGCAAATAAAAAAATGCAATGGTAGTATGGCACATGAAGAAAATGACAATTTATAAAATTATATTTTAGAAAGAAAATTTTTTAGTCTTAAAAAAAAAATCTTACCAGAGCAGCCATTTGTGTTTAGTGTGGAATTTCAGCTTCAAAGAGAAAAAAGAGTATCGTCTGGTTAGAGTCAGGGATGCGGCTGTGAGTTTCTAGATTTTCAGGTAAAATCTTTGCTGGTAGTACCCCTGGAAGTTCACTTTGACCCTTTTCCCCTTAATGGCTTGTCTAGAATAAAACTACTAAACTTTTTTAAATAACAGAATTCTTGTTTTTCTGTCAGACTTT
>VXBC01001839.1:40547-52335 GCA_013399945.1 Ploceus nigricollis | reverse complement strand
CCAGGTGTAAAATCTGGCACTTTCCCTTGTGGTATTTCGGTTGGTGATTGTCCAGCCCTCGCATTTGTCAAGGTCTCTCTGCAGGGCCTCTCTGCCTCTGAGGGAGCCAACATCTCCTCCCAGTTTTGTACCATTTGCAAACTTTCAAAGTATTCCTTGCAGTCCTGTGCCTCGGTCATTTATGAAGATCCTGAAGAGCACAGGGCCAAGGATGGAGTCCTGCAAGGCCCCACCAGCGACAAGTGCCCAGTCTGATGTCACCCCATTCACTGATGTCACCCTTTGTGCCTCACCCATGAGCCAGCTGCTCACTCATCACATTATGTGTTTATCCAGCTGTGAGCCGGATGTTTTATCCAGGGGGATAGTGGGAGAGACAGTATCGGAAGCTTTACTGAAATCCAAAAAGATTGCACCTACTGGCTTCCTGTCATCAACTAGGTGGTTTACCCTGTTGTAAGAGTAATTTAGGTTTGATAAGCAGGACCTTCCTCTCATGAAGCTGTGCTGGCTGTGACCGATAACTGCATTGTCCTTCAGGTGTTTTTCAATGCCACCTGCAATTATCTTCTCCATAATTTTACAAGTATGAACAGCAGTATTTTATGTGAATAGTATTAGCAGTTTGCAGTATGAGTAGTGTTCCTGTTGAATATCAAAAACATGGGTCTAAGGATTTTCATTACAAAAAAGTGTTAAAGGAACTTTAAGTTCTTGATTCTTATAAACATCCACATTTTGAACTAGGTTTGAGGAAACCATTTCTTTGACTTCAATGTACTGTACATATTAGCAAATTCAACCATAAGAATAAATATCTGTTGTATTAATACTGTCTAAATATCCATGAGAAACTAAAAACTAATAAAAATCAAATGTTCCTTATCATATATGGGAGGCAGCAGCTGTTTGGGAAAGACAAAGCTTAGGAAAAATCAAATCACATAGAATTCTATAAATCAATATTGTGCCCAGTGATATTTGACAGTAAAATGTTTCTGTTGGTATATCATACCAAGTGAGCTGAAACTTTCCAAAAGAATAAAAGTTCTGTGATGAGACCAAACAATACCTTGCTGGTTTATTTCTATTTGTAATACTGGCAGAGTCAGCTTTGAGAACATGAAAAAATGTCAGTCACCAGAAGATTAATAAAAACAAAATATACTCAAAACAGAGGAAGAATTAAAATATTATGCATCAATATTTAAAATGCAAAAGAAAAAGACAAGTAGATAAACCATTCTATTAGGAATCTGTTTCATTATAATTTACAAAAATTTTGATTACTCTTACTTCTTCCAGATAACATTTTCCCAGAAACATAAAGAACTCATATAAAAAAAATGATATACCAATTTAGCTAGGAACATAAGCACAAAGACATCACTGGCTTCAAGGGGTCTTCTCATATCTTTAAAGTCAAGTTGATATGCTTACTTGCTCTTCTGAGGTATTNAGAAAGAAAAGAAAAACAAAAGCTTAAATTTTTGTGTAATGATGAAAAGAAAAATCAGGTAAAATGTAAGACCTGTGTTTTGAATGGTGAATATGTGTTTTGGATGACTTGAATTATCAGTTCCAAATAACAAAAAAGGACTAATTTTAATTTTCAGTCCTATGAAACATATACATCTCATAGGTTTTTCCATATATTTTCAGGGCAGATAATGACAGTGGGAACCTATTTTTTTCAAGCTCTAGCTTGAGATTCTTAAAAAGGGGCTGCATTTTAGAAAATATTTGACTCTTTTGTCTTTCTTGTGATTTCTTGTTTTAAAGTGGGTCAGGAGGAAGGAGAAGCACAAATTTTTTTTAAAAATATTGGCTCTTTTTTCAAAGTACATTCCAGAACGTTTGCATTGAGCTGTTTGGTATTCTAGCTTTAGTCTGTTCAAACGTGCTTTAGTCAGACCACAGACTGCCCCTCATGCTTTTATAATATATTGCTCAAATATTAAAAACCAGCACAAGTAATTTAAAGTGTTTTTCAGTAAATATAGGCAAACTACAGTATCTGGGCCAAAACCACTATGGATATTCTAACCTCTGTTAATGTGTGATAAGAGTCTGCAGATCCTTTTATTGATTAAAAAGCATTGATTATGCTGTTTTGAGAGGAAAGCTCCACTAATGCTTCTTGGGTGTTCTCTTCACTGCTGCAGCGAGGATATGAATATGTAAATCTTTTCTGGAAAAAAAAAATAACAATAATTTCAAGCTATATTATGCAGAGTTTGAAGTAGGATTATAAAGATAAAAAACTGTAAAGTGAAGAAGGTTCTTTCCATTAGAAAGGAAATCACAATATTTAATTCTTTTCCACTGCTCTTGTCTAATCTTGCTGGTCCTCTCCTGGTCTGCTACTAGCTTTAGAAGGCACTAGAGTGCAAAACTTTGCTCACTGTTAATTGGAGTAGCATACAAATAAATTGTAAAATTATTTGGTATTTTATATTTAACTGGAGCCAAGCTTTACTTCCAGCAGAGAAATATTAGGGTCTGTGTCTAGCCCTCTGCTTTTGCCACTTGTGATAATTTAGAGCAAGTTTAATGCTGTTGTAATGGATGACATTATACATTTCCTTCTGAAATTGTATTACAAGACTTATGTTGTAAAAGGATTTGATCTAGGCAGTTACACAACATTGTCAGAGAGCTCCTTGTTAGCAGTTCATTGTGGTTGCAAGGAGGGGAGGAAAGCAGTTTTTAGCACTGTACCATAACACACAATCTCTGTAGACATAACATGTGATCAGATGTAAGATTTGAACACAAATTAGTGTTTTTCAAGCCATCACACAACGTACCTCAAGCTCAGACCCTTAAAAGAAAATCAGACCAGGAGGAGGCTTATATATCTATCTCAAGACAGACCAAGTCACCCTGTGGAAGCATGATCACTGGTTAAAGACTAAAAGTCACTAAATATGTGACTTAATTAGAATATGCTGCATTCATGCTCTGTATGGATATAATGAGTCTCTACTTTCCTGTCTGTGTTCTTTACACCTAAAATTGGGTGCAGACTCAGTCACTTTTCAAGCATTCCCAGCACCTACAGAGGACAAAAAACTTTTCTCAAACGCTCTCCAGAAGAATATTCACTGCATGCCTTTCAAACTTACTCCTGTGAATTGGAAAAATCTGTCCTCTGGATTCTAGTGGTTACAAAAGAAATTTGCATTCCCCAGCTATTTCCAAATAGTCAGTTTCATAGATCTTTCCAAGTAGGCGAAGGAGCTCTATGATAACGAGGCTATTTATTTTAAGGACTACTTCATCCAGAATTTCTGTATTGCTTTTCTTGCAATATTTTTGAAAGAACTGGCCTAAATTGTTGTGTTGATTCCCTGTATCTGGAGTGAATGAGCACCCTAAAGATGAATTTTGATAATACTGTATTTTTTCTCAAGCATTTCTTCACAGTGTTCACAGGAAAGGAATTAAAAACCCTCATGACAGGAAAACAAAGGACAATATAAACTTTAATCAAAGTGCTTGTTGGTACTGAACATGCCACAGCAACAACTTGTGTGGCTTAGGGTGTGAGTGGAGACTGTCTCAGGTACACTAGAAAAAAGCAATTTCAAGTGATTCTGAGAGACAAATCAACTTTGATTTTATTTTTTCAGAGGAGAGGAAAGAAAGTGAAACAGAATACTAGTTTAAGAGGTTGGAAGTTTGGAAAGATTCCCAGGGGTCAGATTTTATGCAAATGCAGGTGTTTCACTCTTCTGCTTTAGTGTCCAGCAGTTAGCAAGATTTACACCCATGAGCTGGAATCAAATTATGATTCTGTATATTTCTGTAAGTGGTATTCAACCTAATATCACCCAGGTTTGCTGGCAGTTCGTAAAGAAGCATCTGCTATTTTTTGAGATGTCAAGTCATGAAAATTTGTGTAAGTGGAAAGGTTGGTAAGACCTTTTACTCCTAAAAGACATAGCAGTCTCTTTCAGGAAACACTTGAAGGATCTTCACTCCTGTAATCAATATATTTCTATATTAGTACACTTTATCAGAGCACATCTGCTTTTCAGTTGTTCAATAAGAGACATAGAATCAGTGTTACTATCTTTATTACATTGATTTCTTTTGTTTTGCATTTTACTCAGATTTCAAAATTAAATATTTTTACTTTAGTAACTAAAACTTGACATAAAATCATTCCTTTAGAAAACATGTTTCTCTCTCAAGACATCTTAAACTGCAACCACTGCAATTCATCATTTTAGCTATGAGAATTCAACAATTCTGTAGTTATTTTTTTCTAAGTATTTTCCTCATTAAGCCTGACATCTGCTACCCAGTATCTATACAGAAAAGCATGCTGCTAACAAGATGTTGAAAGAATCTGACACAGGATTCAATTTTTTCTCTCCCTAAAATAATACAGGTTTACTGAAGCAGTAAGGTCTTGCAGAGTAAGTTGCACTCACTTTCAGAGAGCATTCTAATCAAAGAAACAGTCCAAAATAGTAAAGGATTTCAACTGTTTACTGTAGAATTTGCTGTGAATTACATAAAACCCCCTCAAGACTAACACTTTGGAGATTAACAGAAATGCTTCACCTGGCAGGTCTTCATGTAGCCAAGAGCAGAGACAATGCAGGTGTTGCGGCAGGATGTGGTTTCACACACACGAAAGGGCTGTTAAACTCATACCAGGAGAAACACCACAGTCTCCCCAAACTCAGTAACCATGGAGGGGCAGCCACCTGCACCTCTGCCCTGCAAACACGCTGGGACTGAGAAACTCCAGCTGGACAAACTCACGCTTAGGCTTTGCCCAAGAGAGATTTTGGAAGCCAAAGATTCTGCCTGGAGTTGATGGAAGCAAAGAAAATCTTGTGCCCCAACATTCTGGCCTCCAGTGGGAGTGCTGCTTACATTCCCAAATTGTTAAGAGAGAGGAAAACTATAGCTGGGATATCTGATTAAACTATCATTGATCTGCTAACTGCTGTCTTCTACAAATTAATTGGTTTCCTCTTTGCACTCCTAAGAAAGTTTTCTTGGTGCTCAGTTCTAAATTTCTTTCTAAATGAAAGATTTGCCCCAGTAAAAGCCTTTCATAAGGTAATTTGTTTGCAGAATGAGCCAATATTTCTGAAGTGTTTGAAGCGGCCCACAGGGAGATTGATTTGTCCCTTTTTGCTGCCAGTACCTGGCAGAAGGTTGCACAAGGATGAACAAACTTTCTGTAAGGAAGCTTAAATGGTGAGGTTATTTTCAGGTTTCTCTCTCAGCTCAATTCTTGCATTAATAATGCCATTTAAATTTCAATGGAAGGAAAATCTGAGTAAAAGTCTTTCCACCATATCTGAGTTCTTAGCTCAAAAACCTGATTTTTGATGATAGTTAAAAAAAACCCTGTTTTATAATCTCAAGTGAAGAAATAAAATTATGTATATTTGAAGATTGGCTTAAGATTTAAATGAAAAAATATCACCTTTTTTCTCTCATGATTACTGATTTATCCAAAGTGTTGCACAGCTGATGAGTAATAATACCACAAAATAGATTGTAATAGAACTGAATAAAATATCTTGGTTTTTTCTTATATTATTTTCAGAACAGAAGGTGTAACCCTCTGCCAAAAAGTGTTTTCCAAAGTGTATTCGTTCTGGCGGATGCTTTGATCACATTATATGAGAGACATAGTCCCTGGCCAAAGGGATTTTAGCCAATGTGGAGAATTCCAAACAGCAAAATCTGTCCTCTTCCTAAAGAAATCTTTCAGAAAATATGCTTTGCCATTTCATGGAATCATAGAAACATTGACTGGATCTCTGTCATTGAGTCCAACCTCTGTGTTGAGGCAGGATGGTAGCCAAAACTAAACCAGGTATGATTTAGCCTGGCCTCACTGTATTTGTGAAAAACTTCCAGGGATGGTGAGTCTGCAGCCATTCCACACAACCTGTTCCAAAGATGGACACTCTGCCATGGAGCATCCTTGTGCATGAGCTGATAGGAAGGGGGTCAATAGGGTTTGGAGGGGAAAAGTGTTTCCAGTGGAAAGAGGCCAAGGTAAGGGAGCAGAATTTTCAATGGGGGAAACACACAGGAATTTCCCGAGGACTGATGGCAATCTGTTTGTCTTTCTCTTTTCCCGTTCCTCCAGTACTCGAGGTGTAGCCTAACAATTGTTATTTTCTTCCAGTTACAAGCTCTTTTATTTTTTTAAACCAGTGTTTTAAAAGGATATTTCTCGTGCTTGAATTAGCAACACCCCTATTGTATTAAACACATTTCTGCTGTTATTTAAAATCCCAGTAGTGTTTCAGCTTACAGAATATTGTGTGAAATCACACTTGCTTGTTTAGAGAAAGTGAAATTGAAAACAAAAGCATTTTCCAGCAAAATTGCTGAGGTCCTTGCCACAAGTCCTTTAAATGCCTTGAGAGTCTAAAACATTTTCTGTCTCTCCCAAATATGTTACTGATCCTTTCAGAGATTACTTTCTTGCCTTAGGAGGCTGCAAATGTTTTCTCTGGTGCAATCTCATCAGCTGGTGCAACAAATATGGGGAACATATTCAATGAGGGATGAAGAAATGGAGCTATGATTAGTAACATTAAATTCTAGGTTTTTTCCTCTTGGGTGGTGACAATAGGGTGGCATGTGGAAAGGATTAAGGAGGAAAGGATTAAGGATTAAGGATATTTTAGAAGTGACCTAGACTACATCCTATACATTAGTTTCTGTGCTTATGCTTTACTTGTTCCTTCTATGGCTTCTTCCCTGTGTATTCCTGGTCCTAAAGATAAATAATTGTATTCCTCAGCAGACATTTCACCAACCTTTCTCTTTCCCTGCCTTCTACATCTGTACAAGCATGGAGATTTTTTTGCAAATGACACTATTGTAATATATTATCCAAATATGAGGAATCATTGGAGATTGCAGAAAAGAGAAGGAAAGCTTATAAAGTTAAAAGTCTTTCTACCAGTATTTAATTCCTTTTTCTGACAATTGATAAGAAACACTTGCAGAAATCTTAGACAAATCTTAAAACAATGGGCTTCCTGAGATATACAATAAAACCTATGAAGGATTTGAGCCACAGTTGGTATTCTGCACTCCTGAACCTTCCCCAGACATAACTGACAGTTTTGTTGGTAGGAATCTGTGTTGACTTAAATCTTTGGATTTTTTTTGTGTCCAGTCACTTGAATGGCTGATGAAGTTTTCTCTATATACAGCTTGGAGCCTAAGGTCTTTGGGTGGTTAGTATGCACTCCCTGCTCCAGAGAAACTCTGAGGGGTATAAACAGTAGTTTATTGTCAGAATAAAAGTCTCTGAATCTCTTGCACCCACCCATAGGATACGACTTCTCAGAGGAAGTCACTGCTCTCTTAAAAGGCTGATAAAGTAGTTTGTAGTAGATAGTGAGTGAAAGATGGGAGTATCACTTCCTGCTTGGAAAGTGAAAGATAAATTTACATGTAAATTATCTTTCAGACAGTTTAGTTTTTGACACCAGAAATACTAACTGGTTTTGGTTATCCTAAGCTTCTATGTATTGATAGAATAGAGATACCACATGAATCCTACATATATTTCACAGTAACAAAGAAGCCCCTACTGTGTTTTTGTCACACTGACAAAGATCTTTGCATTAAAACCCTGTGTGCCTGATATGCACAGCTGCTGTAATCTCTCTTCATTATATCTCTTTGGCTTTGCCCTGGGAAAGCTGTGCAAGGCTGTTTTGGTCAGAGTGAATGGCCATGCTCCGCTGATGGGGATTTTCTCTCTTGCTTCTCTCATTTTATCCCTTCTCATGTTTCCCTTTTTTGGCATGCATGTGGGCTTGTATGCCGGCCTGCAAGCAGAGCTGTAGCAATTGTGTTGATGAATGCTAACTAGGCAAAAGCTGGTGCAGCTCCAAGCAATCATTTTGCAAGTAATTCATTTGGATACTGAATACCCAGCCTGCAGATTTTATGCATCTACTCGAGGGATAGCTCTTCACATTAATTTAACACTCCTTCCAGCAGGATATTATAACCCCTTTCTACACTTTCTTTTCCTTGCTTTCTTTCCTGTTGTACTTGCTTTCTTTCCTATCCTACTGTATGACGCAGTGTGGCTGGATCTGTACCTAAAAACAATCTCTAGCATGATTCCTCCTGAACACTCAAGTCTGCAGGCTCTCATGTCATGGTGGCCAGGTTGTTAAAAAGTCCCACTGTCAGCATACACCCCTGCACTCACATGTGTTTTAAACTTACGTAGTTTAGGAACCTTCTAGTTCAGGAAGCAGGAGGTGAATGCAGCAATTTTTTTCTTAGGAAGAGATACCTGTCTTAAAAAGGATAAAAGGGTCTTGTAGCCCTGTTAGAAGGTGTTTCCTTCTGCTTTTGTGAATTAAGCCATGCTGTCTCTCTCCCCTTTCAGTGGAAAAGATAGATAGATAGATAGATAGATAGATAGATAGATAGATAGATAGATAGATAGATAGATGATAGATAGATAGATAGATAGATAGATAAATAGATAGATTAGATAGATAGATTAGATAGATAGATAGATAGATAGATAGATAGATAGATAGATAGATAGACAGACAGACATATATATACAGAAATCTTATATATGAATTGTTGTGGCAATTGACCTGGTTGTCAGGAGGCTGACACCTTATGGAGAGAGTGATGTGGAGCCTTTCATGAGGCAAGATGAAGACAAAAATCAATGTGATCTGTCTCTAGACAGCCAGAAAGCTAAGACAAGCCCAAAACCTTCCTGAAATAAGACAACGTTACTTAAATAGTTGTCTAAGTAGGATGCTTATGACCATGTAAGGCAGCTCTGTTATCTGGAGACCCTCATCTTGGATAGTGTTTTACCTTGAAGACAGCATCTGTCAGATATCAGCTTCCCAGGAAACAGTAACTGTCAGGTGTGCACCTTGGCAGCCAGTGCATATAGATAGGTCTCAAACAAGAAATTGCAGGGCAGGAGCCTAAAGTACAGAGCAGAAACTGTTGTGTCCAGAAAGCTATCTTATCAACCTATGGGGAGTCTGGTTCAAGTACATAAAGTCCTTGTCTCTAAAACCTGGTCATGCATTTCTAACAATTTCGTTCTCAGGTGCTCTTACTGAGGACAAAGCCAATACAGTGCAGGAAAACAGTAATTTCTATGAAATGCTTCTCTAGAGTAGAACACAATGTCATGGGACCCGTGCCTCATGTGAATACCATAGCTGTTGCTCACTTATATGTCCATTACTGTTTTGGTACTTTTTTTACGGATGCACAGTAGGATCACTTCAGTTGTTCTTAAAAGTGTGTATCGAATGGAATGCTTCAAGAGTTAGAACAAAGCAGTACACAAAGTTGCTTATGTAACACATTATCTCTCCATGTAATTTTAATTAACCATTGATATCCCTCTCAATATCTATTAATTTTCTAACTATTAAAAATACCCACACCATTTTCTGGACACTGAGAAATGTAAACAAATGCAAATATTTCCCAGAATGATTATTTTAGTGTTTAGAGATTAAAGTCTAGTTTCTGCAAGAATGTAGCTTCCCTGTACATTTAAACAGGCATATTCATTAATGTTTTGTAGCTGCCACACATATTAGTAGCAGTTCCTGTATTTCACCTAATTTAGCCTCAAGATCCAATGTTTCTTTCAGCTATTTGTCCTACTAAAAAATGTCATCCTCTTCCATGGTATTTTTCACACAAGCATCATATTTTTTTGAGATTACCCAACCCATGGTGACACAAAATTTAAAGAGTTCCTTTTAAATCATTCCACACTCAAGACCAAGTAATAGCTAATAAGAATAGGATGAGATGATCATCTCCGGATCATCTCCTTCTCTTGTCCCAACAGAAATGTCACTAAGAGTTTTAGACCATGTGCATTGGCCTGTAACTGAAGATGCTTATTATCTGCTTCTCAATTTTCAGTTGCAAGCAAGGTTCAAGGACAAAATATCAATGTCTTGCATACAGGGCTTTTCTCTTATCCTGGAACTGTAACTGTAGGAAGCAAAATAAGAACTACAAACTATTACATAGTACATATATAAATTAATAAACTATAAACTAATGCTACAAAGTTAAGTCCTTGCCTTCAACAGTTAATACAATTTTACCACTGATTCAGCAGTTGATCAGGACCTTACCTTATTTATATTGCAAAGCATAGAATCATAGCATATCCAGAGTTTGAAAGGACCCAGTAGGATCAGTGAAATTCTGCACAGGACAGACCCAGGAGTCACACCATGTGCCTGAGGGCTTTGTTCAAATGCTTCTTGAACTCTATCAGGCTTGGTGCTGGAATGACTTCTCTGGGGAGCATCTTCCAGTGCCTGACCACCCTCTGGGGGAAGAAGTTTTTTCTAATATCCAACCTAAACCTCCCCTGACACAGTTTCATGCCATTCCCTTGGGTCCTGTCACTGGTCACCTGAAAAAAGAGATCACTGCCCCTTTGCTTCCCCTCCTGAGGAAGTTCTCACTGCAATGAGATCTCACCTCAGTCTCCTCTGCAGGCTGAACAGACCAGGTGACCTCAGCTGCAGCCCATATCACTTTCCCCCAAGGTCTTTCACCATCTTCATTGCCGTCCTTTGGACACTTGGTTACAGTTTAGTGTCTGTTTTGCGTTTTGGCACTCAGGACTGCCACCAGCACTCGAGGAGGTGAGGCTGCCCCAGCTCAGAGCAGAGCAGGACAATCCCCTCCCTTGCCCGGCTGACGATGTTGTGCCTGATGCCCTCCAGGACATGGTGGCCCTCCTGGCTGCCAGGGCTGCTGGCTTATGTTCAACTTGCCGTTAACTAGGACCTTCAGATCACTTCCCGTGGTGCTGCTCCTTAGCATCTTGTTCCCCAAGAACAAGATAATAATACAAATATACAGTCTCTAATAATACGATTTTTTTTTATATTTACCTGTGTATAGGTTCATTCTATTATTATGCCATTTTTCTCCTGTATTTCTGCTTGTCATTTCAGAGGTTTCTTCTCATCCAAGAGATGCTGTGCCACCACTTGTGTCAGTGTAGCCATGGCACATTGTGAAGCACCCCGACTGATAGTGCCTGAGATGTGGCTCAGGTTTTTGAGCCACACAGAAGCCTGTGCTTCACTACATCTCATCTCCATTCACCTGTCTCTAAAGGATGATGTGATATGAATTTTCTAGACAGTACAGTCTTAATAAAATTGAAAAAGTAAAGACAGGATAAACTGATGAAACACATACAAACACACACAGAGATGAATTATCTTTCATTTTCTTCTTAATTTCAATCAGTTTCATATGAGTTTCTTTGTAAACAGAAGAGAATATTAAGAACAACAAATATTTTCTATCCAGTCAGTCCCTGTGATTTTCTTCTTTCCATCCGTCCATCCATCCATCCATCCGTTTCACCTCCCAGTCTTCACTCATGGGCTTATAAAATATTTCTTTCCTCTAGTGTCTTGCTTCTTGTCCCTTGCCCCAGAAGCCTCAGCTGCTTTTCTTGCTTTACCTGCCATTTGTCATGATCTCTCTGTTTTCAGAACATTAGAAAACCTTATTCAGTGCCGCAAAAAAATCTAGCAGAGATACATGCACATGAAAGAAAAGCAAGGTGGGACAAAGAAAAAAATAAGGGAAAACACAATCTTTTCTTTAGAGACATATGAAAATATTGATAATGACTGTGCCAAATATTTTCCAGCTCAACTAGTCACCTGAGTAAGAAAATCCCAGCTAATACCCAGATCTTTAATTTTACAGGGATCTTCCCTCCCCT
>VXBC01001839.1:0-25892 GCA_013399945.1 Ploceus nigricollis | reverse complement strand
TGCATGCATTCAAATTACTTGAACTATATTTAGGTTAATAAAAAGGGCAAATGCATTTACTGAAAAGTAAAATATTATGAATGAAAGTTTATAGCCATATGGGAAAAAAAAATATAATAATGGAGACCAAATCCTTAACTCAGGACAAGTACTTAATTGTAGATATTAACTGCTGAAGAACAACTGTATGCAACAAAAAAGAGAAATGCCTTGAATTTATTAGATAGGAAATAAGAAGAGTCTAGAGGACAATGACAGGAGCCAGAGATGTGGGTTTTACTTCAACAACCAAAGTAAAATTTAAGACAGAGAAGCATAATCTTGCTTTCATTATAGCAATCTTGCTCTTTGATATCTTGGACAGTACAAGAATGACTCATAGAAGAAATAAATGCAGTGAAATTCTACCCCACTTGCCCTCCCATAATAAAGGCAGTGTAAAAATGTCATACAGATATCGTACCTGATGCACATGAAGAAGAGTGAAAGATAAACAGTACACAAACAAATGCAAAATCACCCTAGACTGGTGGGTCTGTGACTTCTGGAGTAAAATTTAACAATGGGTGTTTTTTTACGTATTTTTTTCCAGAGCAGTTGAACTAGAGAAATCTGACCAAACCTTTAGTTATTACATGAACTTGTACGTCTCTTTGGATAGGTTTTCTAAATAGCAGATGTGGTTCATAAGCATTAATAGAGACTGCAGCATACAACAGAGACAGAAAAATTATGTCTGATTCTGAGCTCAGTCCAGTGTGCATAAGATTAGCTACTCGGAATGGAGTATATCAATTCCAGTGTGAAATTACAGCAGGAGCAAACTCGTTCCCAGAAACATCTGGATAAATATTGATCAAGACAAATTTCTAAGGAAGGATGTGATGTTGTCCTTCTGCCCTTTAGACCTTCTCTTGTTGACCAGGTGTAAAACAGGCATACAGATTATGCATGGACCCTCCAGCAAAGCCACTCAATTCTCAAACACAGTTAGTACAAAATTTTCTCCACAAATAAAACCAAAGGCACTGAAATGGTACAAAAACTCTCACAATGAATTCATCCTTAAGAGGAAGATGAAGAGATTTAAGTGCCAAGAAGACTGTTTACCACTGTGATTTCCATTACTGAAAACTCTGAAGAGAGCCTGTAACAGTAAGTACTTTTCTCAGTATTTCCAGGGACTGCTTATGGCCTAACATTGTTCTGTTAAGACACCACTTTAAGTGCTTTCCTAACTTAGTTCTAATAAATAATTTATATTGAAGTTAACCAGCCTACAGTGAGTTCTTTAGTTGTTAAAAATGTTAAAGCTTTAGCTGCAGCTAAAGCTATAAGTTAAAATGGTCAGACTACTGACTTTATTTCCCTGCAACAACAGGACCTTTGTTTATTTTTTAACATTGCATAAATAGAGACTAGACCTGTTATGTTCAAATGCTTTCCTATTAGACATATTTCTGTTTTCCATTTGTGCCTCCTGCATAAAGGGATGCTTGAAAGCTTTGCAACTGCTAAATGATTGCAATACTATGTTTCAAATTGTAATTGAGGGGAAAACAATACCGTATTTGTAAAAAAAAAAAAAAAAAAAAAAAAATTAATTTTTATCTACTGTTTTTGCCAAGCATCAATTAAATTTTTCACTTTTAGTCCCAACTGATGAAAATATGACATCCAGCACATTAATTTCCTTTTTAAATTTTACTTTGTTTTTCTTGGTCTGTTTTCCAGTCGGTGGCATAGTAATGTGAAACTTTCCAAAGCTTTGTGCACTGCAATGTCACATACAGTGGCAGCACGGCCTAATGGTACTTGATAATTCATACTCTCTCATTTGGTTACAAAATATCCACCACTCTTTGATTACAAAATATCCACCTCTTATCTTGAGGTGACAGGAGATACAGATGCCAGAAAACTCATCATATGAGATGTGGTTTTGTCAGCTGTCCTCAAAGCATTTAAATAGAGATGTTTCCATTATGTTGCCCCTGGTAGACCCTTTCTGTGACAGCTTGGAGAGCCCCAAGGTATTTTTACCCATAAAGGAAACCTGGTGTCTGATCAACATTGTTACACGAGCTCTGGAAGGTGTCTCAGATAGGAGACAGTCTCTGCCTGTGAAACCTCTGGACAAACTTCCTCTCCTCTCACACTCTCAGGAAAGCCAAAACTGATGCTGTCCTGTTTTTCCATTTTCCCTTTCTGGATGAGAACACCTGAAACACTTCTGGACCATAGAAATGGAAAAAGGAATGTCACAGAACAGTTGGTTTTCCCCAGGTGCCGAAAAAACATCTAGGCAGAACGTCGTTAAGAAAAAGTAAGAGTTAATGAGCATAATGAGTGGTCAGTTAGTAGATCACAAAATCATAGAATTATTTGGGTTGGAAGGAACGTAGAAAGACCTTCTAAATCTGACACTGTTTTCCATGACATTGTTCCCAAGACAAGGTTGCTAAAAGCCCTAATCAACCTGACGTAAACACTTTCAGGGAAGGGACATCCACACTTTCTCTGGGCAACCTCATCCCAGAAAAATCCAATTCTTCTTTATATCTAAGATCAACCTGCCCTATTTTAGTTTAAAACCATTAGTCTTTGTCCTGTCACTACATGCTCCGGTCAGAAGTCCCTCTCTAGCTTTCTTGGTTTTGGTACCAAAATCTTGCTGTGAGGTCTCCCTGAATCGTTCTCATCTTCAGGCTGAACAGCCACAACTCTCTTGGGTCTTTTTTTCACAGGAGAGGTGTTCTTGCCCGCCAACCATTTGTTTAGATAATTTCATAGAAGATAGCACTCACTATATCCTTTTTTTTGTTGTACAGGAATACAAGCTACAGCTGGAGCCTGTGTTTGTGTGGGTGTATAATCAGCAGCTGTAGCTTGCATCACCCTCCCTCTGCTGGAACCGGTCCTGGAGGTGTTCCCATCTACATCTGTGCTGTTGCAACATTTATCAAGGACTTTTATATCACCCTTATACAGCTATGAATTTACTAATGTGAGTGTGCTTGGGAAGATTTAAATCTTATGCTCTTCACATATCTCCCAGAAGTGTACCAATCTTTGTATTCTACCATGGAGTACTAGTACAATGAATTAGAAAGCACGATATGCTCTGTAACTCACATATAATTCATAAACTGAGCTGTTAAGTGGAGTCCTGTCAAATCTGATAAAGAACTTTTTAATTCCCATTTTCCCATATTCTAAAACATCTCCCTGCAAAGAGCCAGCTTTCTCTCATACGCTCTGTAATATTTTGCACTATCTAGGACAGTGTATTTTGTGAATAGCAGAAAAACTTCTATGACTAGCATACTAAGGACAAAAACATTGCATCACTTAAAAAATTACTAGATAGTTTAGATGGATGAGAAGTGTATGTACAGGTACAGGAAGGACTAAAAGCTATCAAACAAATATTCATGAACTAGTTTGTTTCTTCATACTTCAAGGCATTTTGATTGTACTTTGTTGAATCTATCCAACTATAACTATGCAGTAATGTATTTTGTTATCAAAGTGAGACATTTTAACAAATATTTTAAAAAAATCTTATCTCTCAAAAAATAAGTATGAAATATGGGAAAATCGTTGGGGAATTCAACATTTTTCATTGTCATTGCCTAGCAACGGACACAACTGGACATAACCACTATTGTACTGCAAATTACAGACCAAGAGGGCTTAGTCTGGAGGTGTAGCTTATATGTTCTGCGCACACAGCTCAAAAATGGTGGCTCATGGAGTTTTGCATAAACACAATGCAAGTACTTTGATCAAGTGAATGAAAATAAAACCAGAAAAGAGTATTGTAGAATATTTACAGATATCATGTTTTTGTAAAAGTATTTAAAATGTGAAACCCAGATACTTTTCATTCAAAATTCTTCTTATTCACTGTAGATATTCAATTCAGGTCTAAGACAAAATAAAACAAGGAAAATAAAATTTGCCCATTAATCTTTCCACTAACAGCCCTAATCAACTGAAGTTTGTACACAAAGGCTTTTTATATCATTATTTTGTACTATTGATCCTTCCCAAAATAAGATTCTCCTAACGTGGTACAGCTCAATAGCAGAGGCATTTGCACTATTTTGAGCAGTACCTAACAGAAAGGAAAGCACAGGAATACATTAGACATTGCCTACAAGAGGACGTACATCTGGACAAGAGCTGCTGCATTGCAGTGGATGATGGGGTGAAAGACTATGCTGTGGACAAGCCCTTTGCAAGGAAAACTCTGAAGCCAGATTCCCTAAAAAGTTGGTATAGTTTTCTTAGCCTTCAGAAGTTGATCGCCTAGGAGAACGAACTGAGATCTCAAAATAGTAAGTGAAAGACCAAGATGTCTTCCATCCTATGTTTGTTTGACTGAAGCATGATGAATGGAAGTGTTTTCCTGTCCCAAACCCTTGAACTGGAAGGAGCTGGAAAGAGGAATCTCTCTTAAGGATGGTTCCTTTGGAAGCCGAGGTGATTGGCACACCCCAGTGAGGTCTATGCAGAGGCACTGCTTCTGGCAGAGATAAGGACCATAAGCTGATCCCTGGGAGCTAGCATACATTTAAACATGTCAGAGGAGGGAATTGCCTTCAGGTTTGAGAACTGACACCTGACTTTGCACATGACAGCTCAGTTATTTGGCACTCTCATCAGGCAGTCCCTGGCTGCTGTTGAAGTTCTGCTCGTTTATTATTGAAGAGAGAAAGAGAAGACTTCAGCTAACTTCTGGGAACAGATCATAGACTGCATTACACATACAGACATGCATGCAGATGCTGGCTCTAAAATTTTAACTCCTAAAATAAACACCAGTAAAACACTCAATTTATGTAAATATGTACACTGTAGTTATGTGTGTGCCTTACTAAAACTAAAAAAAACCCGAACCAAGAACCTAAAAAAACCAGGAAAAAAAACCCCAAAAAACCAAAAAACCAGACCAAACTCCAACTTGTCTAAATTGAAGAAACATATTGAAAATTAGCAAGAAAATTTTGTAGTGCAGCCGGTAATTTTTCAGAGAAATTATGAAAAAGCTAGCTCACTGACAACTTTTGGAAGCTGGCAGGAAGAAAAAAAGCAGTGAAGGTCAAGCCAAGTAATTATTCAACTAAGACTAACTTTTTGTGGCTGTGTTTGAAATTTTAGCAACAAATATTTTACTGTATTTAAATGCAAAAAAAAGTATATTAATTAAGTTTGAAGAAATTCTCAGTTGCAGAACCAAATCCAATAAATATTAGTGTTAACCATTTTTTTCCATCCTACTTTTTAGCAGCATGTCATAAAGTAGTGCAAGGTGCCTATTCCTCTCTGATTTTAAGGCTTTTTGTGTATTAAAGTGCAAACAGAGTACCTATCAAGAAATGCAAGCCTTGCATAAAAAATCCTGATTTCCATAATTAGGCAAATAGAAGCTGCAGTTTTAATTGTCCTTATAATATTGCATAACTTGAAAGAAAAATCTTATTTTAAATGGTATGCTTAAGAAAGTGCTTAATTATAAGTGGGTCTTCAGTACCTCCTGACTTCCAGAAGAACATGAATCTATGCTTCTGTACTCTCCTGAATGAGTTGATTTCTGAACAATGGTTTCTCTTCTCTCTCTCCTTAGTTCTGCCTGCTATTTAGCACTATGGTTTTGGTACTATTAATTGTGTCCATTCTAAATTATAGTCATAGACCAAACAGAGAAGTAGGAGCTGAGGGTCTAGCATCACTCATCTCTGTGTAGATGGGTTCTTTTTACGTGCAGAAAGTAAGGGTGGCATTGATACCACCCTGTACCCTAGGCTGTCTCTCACACCATGCAGAGGCACTGGCTCAGAAGGTACTAGACACCTGGGAGAACCTCACAAAAGGAAATGAGATGGGGTTCAATAGCATGCCTCAGTCCTAGATCATGCAAACCTCATGAAATTCAACAAGAACTATAAGGTCTTGGGACAATTCTAAGCACAAGAAAGGACTGGGCAGAGATCCAAAGGATGGAGCACCTCTGCTGCGAAAGCAGGCTGAAGAAGTTGAGGAAGTGGTTGAGCCTGGAGGAGAGAAGGCTTTGGATTGCTTTCAGTACTCGAGGAGGGCCTACCAGAAAGCCAGGTAGGGACTTTTGGCAAGGATATAGAGGACAAGAGGAAATGGCTTTAAAGTAAAATAGAATATATTTATATTAAATATAAAGAAGAATTTTTGGTGAGATACTGTAACAAGTTNGAAATGAGATGGGGTTCAATAGCATGCCTCAGTCCTAGATCATGCAAACCTCATGAAATTCAACAAGAACTATAAGGTCTTGGGACAATTCTAAGCACAAGAAAGGACTGGGCAGAGATCCAAAGGATGGAGCACCTCTGCTGCGAAAGCAGGCTGAAGAAGTTGAGGAAGTGGTTGAGCCTGGAGGAGAGAAGGCTTTGGATTGCTTTCAGTACTCGAGGAGGGCCTACCAGAAAGCCAGGTAGGGACTTTTGGCAAGGATATAGAGGACAAGAGGAAATGGCTTTAAAGTAAAATAGAATATATTTATATTAAATATAAAGAAGAATTTTTGGTGAGATACTGTAACAAGTTTTGTCCAGAGAAGTTGTGAATGCCTCATCTCTGTAAATATTCAAGGCTGGGTTGGATGGGGCTCTGAGCAAATTGTTCTTGTGAAAGAAGTCCCTGCTTATGGTGGGGGGGTATCATAAGGTCCTTCCAACCCAAACAATTCTATGTTTCTCTGAAAATGTATTTTTTCTCTGCCCAGGACTAAGACTAAATCTTATCCATGTGACCATTACAAGATGAACACTGCTAAGCTAAACAACCTCACAGCTGGCCTGCTGCAGTTTCCTCTACAATAATAAATTTTCTATGCCTAAGAATAATGACAATATGCTAGAAGAGAGGAGTTGATTGAAAAATACATCTTGTATTCATATGAGATACAAAAAAGCCCACCCTTTTCCGCAGTTCCAGTTTGAATTGCTATCATCAGATAGCAATATCTGAAAGCAGAATTTCAGAATCTTTGTGTATGTTTCTTTCCCCACACCTTTTTGCCATATTTACCTCTCTCCATTACCAGTAGAATGCTCTCCCCAGAGAGAAAGGATGTCACTGAAAGCAGCTGGGCTGCATACAGGAAGAGCCATCCCTAGTGCATTGCCTCCTTGGACAAAAAAATGCCACCCTGTCAATGCCTTTATTTATTCCAATATTTATGGATAAATATAGGCAAACACTTAAAGAGTCTTTCATCTGCATGACACAGCTCTGAAAGCACCAGTCCCTCTCTAATAACAACCCACAAATCCAAATCCAGTTGCCTAACTTACATGCAAAGTTAGATTAAGCTGAAAAAATTGACAACTGTCTCTTCTCTGAAAAAATGAGCTCTCAGCACTCCACCCCTACACCAAGAACAGAGAAAAAAATGCTATTTCTGGGTAGCAGTTTCCAAGGTTGTTTAATATTCAGTGAGGATCTTCTTATCATAGCTCACATTTTAAGAATTTCACAGCACATCTGTGCATCATTGCATGTTTTAAGGGTTTTCTCGGACACCATAATTTTTTACCTAAAACTCTTACTTGAGAAAACAAATTCAAGGTATTAATTGTTCTTCCACCACAATCTCCAAAGATGCATTTCTAATTATACACAATTGCAGCTTATCCAACTTTTTTACATTGTACGTTCATACGATGTACTGTTGTCAAGAGCTGCTACTTGGAAAGGTGTTCAGAAATAAGACAATGCAACATTTGATCCTTCTTTTCTTCCTTCAACAGTTTATCGAGACAGTATGATTTAGTTATGAAATCTACTACTTTTATATTAAAAGCATCTTTCAGTAAGTACTTAGGATTGCTGTGATGATGTGACAAAGCAGTGGTAAAACTCTGTGTCTTCTTTAACAAAATGGTTAAGTGAAAGCTGAAAATAACAACCTTAATTTTTTTAAAAGTCTAAAAGATATGACAACACACCTACCCTATTTGTATAATAATCTTCTAACAAAGCACTGGACCACATGCAGCACACAAACAAAACTGTCCCCACACTAATTATCATGGCACATTTCAGCCCAAAGGGAGTTTATCTGATTTATAAGCCTTTGGGAAAGGGGTATGAAAATATAATTGAAATGGGACAGACTCCTAACTATAGAGGCAACTGTATCAGTCAAATATTCTCAAAACAATAGCATGTGTAACTAACTTTGACAAAGTAATGGTGCTGTGAATTAATGTCGCTGACATTCACATCCAGTTACAGGGAATTCAAGATATTCTGTGATGTTCCCTGTCTGATGTGCCCCTGTTAAGATCCAACATGATGATACAATGAGGAGCGACAATCACAACTAAGACCTTTCCTCACTAAGGCAATCCTTTTTATGATCAGAATAATTGAATATATATTCATGTAGACTGTTATCTAATAAGAAAATCTTATCATAAAAATAAAACTTGCTTCATGTTTTCCAAGGACAAAAACTTTCTTCCTCTATGTCCTTATAGCAGTGACCTCAACAAGTACCAGAGAAATAAGGCAGTTATAGCAACTCAGGTAGCGAACACCTCTTGGCAGTATGCGACATTTCTCAGAAAAAAGCTAAATTACAAATAAGCACACAAATTCATTCAAGTTGACTTCCTGAAATTTCAGTTAAAAGGCACTTAACAAACTTTTGTATAACCCAGCAGCACGTTCCAACCTGGTGGGAGCTATTTTCTCAGATGAAAGAATCTGAGACCCGTATGAACATAAAGTCAAAAGTGCTGGAATAAAGAGGGGCACAGAACAGCTGCGCAATTTCTGGCAATAGTCCCTCACTGAGCATGGGAACAAGTGGGTCCCTCTTCAGCTTGAAGCACACAGTAGTCTCATGGTGATAGGAACTCTCAGAGTTCAAATGAACTCTCAGAAAATTAGATGGGTCTGACATCCCTACTTTTTATGTCATGTGGCTGAGAATGCTGCACTGTTAGAATGTGTACTTATATCAAGAAGTGACCTGTATGGCACCCATTTCCTTACGCCACCTGAGTACAGGCCATGACCCAGTCACTCAAGAACTTTGTTCTGTGGCTCCTCAGGTGTGAGAGATGATTTGGACCCAGTGTAGAAGTAACAACCTCTGCCCTACAATTCAACAAACTAGAGGGACGAGAGCTAAAGCCAGTGAGAACTGAGAGCAGATGTAAGTATCCACTTCCCAGGATTCCACTAGCCAGGTATACAGAAGCCAAGGTGTTTCTAAGTACCTTCTTTTATTGCATCTGGTCCCAGCAGACAAATGCAGCTGATCTTGGAGCTGATGTTCTTCATCCTAGGGAGTAGCAGGGAAAGGACACAAAGCCATAGTGCCTATTCAAATAGGTGCTGAGAAGCTGGTTTCAGCTGTTTTTCACTTTTGGTTTAGTAAATTGCCTTATCTTAACCTATGAGTTGTTCTCTGTAGTAGTTTCTCCCTCCTGTACAGCTGAGAAAGGGGACAGATAGAGTGATCTAGTGGGCATCTAACATCCAGCCAAGGTCATCCACCACAAAAGAGAAGCCAGAGGATGTCCTAGGTCAGGTAGGAGTCTGGGGAGTGTTGTGGACGGATTGGAAATTTTGCAGGGCAAATATCCAGTAAGATCACAGCTGGCTTAATTGACACTATGAGTGGACAAGCAGGATGAATGCTCTGAGTTTAAGCACAAAGGCAAGGAACACTCACACTGGAATTAACTCAGGGCTGCTTAGCTGGCTGAAACACAGATACCAGTGCTAGTGCTCTACAAGTGTGTGTTTTGGATCTATTCAATTTGTTTAGTATCTCCTAACTCTTCAACTACAGTTAACGTTTTACTGCTGGCTTGAAAAACTTCAAGACTGTATTGTAGATGTGTAGTTACTACATTGATAATACAAGGTAAGATAATTACAATAATAAGATAATTACAAGGTAATTAATCAATGAATTAAAAACTAGAATCTGCAGAGAAGCAAAAAACTCTGGGTAGCAAACACTGTATCTGAAACTTTCCTCTTAGGAATGTAAGGAGATAGGTCTCTGGTAGAATCATCAGAGCAACTGCTGCCGCTCTGCCATTATTGCCTTTAAGTCTTTACATCAACAGGATTTTCCTCCTGGAGAGAGAGACAGAGAGGATGAGATAAAATGTGTACCCTTTCATCACAGGGCAATGTGTAAGTCAGATCACGGACTGTACTGTGCCACTGAAGATGAAAAAATGAAAGAGAATTCCACTTCAGTGTCACCGTCCTGTACAAATCCACAAACTTTATGTCAGTTTTACTCCTGGTATCGTTCCCAGGCTTCTGCATTCACTTCCCCAGTACAATTCTGCTGCGAGCTGGGTTCTTCCAATTTCTGTCCATTTACAGCCCCACCACCCCCGTCTGCCTCCTCTTTGTGGCAAATTTGGATAATCCAGCTGGATAACTGCTCTGCCAGCCAAAATGAAGATACATTTTTTTCAGTGATCTCAGTTGGAATGAAACATTATATAGCCTATGCACCAGCAGTGAATTTCCCTCCCTTGTTTCCAAATTCTGACAGGAAAATGGCCCTAAGAACTCTTTGTGAAAGCATTCCTATTCTACAGAAATAGGATTAAAGCTGCAGAAGAATGATTGAAAAAAGAATAATAGAGTCCTATAATGTCCTGAGTAGGAAAGAACCCACAAGGATCGCTGAAGTCCAGCTCCTGTCCCTGAAGAGGACAGCTTCAAGTCACTCCATGTGTCCGAGAGCATTGTCCAAACACTTCTTGAGCTCTGTCAAGCTGTTGCTATGACCACTTCCCTGGGGAGTCTGTTCCACTGCCCAAACACCCTCTGGGGGAAGAACCTTTTCCTGAAATCCAACCTAAACCTCCTCCTACACAACTTCATGCCACGTTGAAAAATACTAACCTAGTGATACCTCACTCACAAGAGGAAAGTGTAGATAGTGGAAAAGTTGGAAGAAAATTCTGAATGCTTTATTTTGGCCATCCTGGAACTGGTTTGAAGTTGACATAATTTTTACTCCAAACTAGCATTCATTTTAAAAAGAAAAAAAATATTCTCCTCCCTCAGACTAGCAAACACCAGCAGTTCAATTTCAGTTAAAAACTGTCTTGACATACAGCCAAATTATTGCAGTATTCTATAATTCCTGATCATTAATCAACATAGCATTTAATGAAATCTATGAAGCAGACTAAAATCGAAGTTGCTTTTTATTAAAAATATATATTTTTGTTGAGTATGTGAAATTATCATTATTTTACTTGTTACATTGTGCCTGATAATTTAAAATACTCATTCAACATCAATGATCAACAGTTTTATTGATAATACATGCCTTTGTTCCTAACTGTGTGAACGAAAAGAGAATAAAATGAGATGGGAAATACAGCTAATTGAGGTATTTTTAGCAGTTGTGACCAGAAATTCAGTATTATGAAGATGTAAAATGAAGACCACTTTCTCAAACTTTAAACATTCCTGGAATGAAATGAAATATTTTCAAAATCTAGGGGAAAAAAATACATTTACTCATGTGAACAAGGATCTGAGTGTCGGCATTTGTAAGACTGAGGGCACCTTTTTTCAGAATTCACGGAAACATATGATAAGCCCTCTTAAAATGTGCCACACTGATTGTGTCTTTGACAACTCATTCCAGTAAAGAACAAAGTACTTGATTTTTCCACATAGAATATTTATAATTTACTTATTCTATTTATATTTATGTTGTAAGAATACCTGTCTTTCCTGGAATTATTTTAAAAGTAAGATGAAATGCTTATTGAATTCATTGAGATGGATGAGACTGGATAAACAGGATTAACTATGGCCTAGTTAAAAAAAAACAGTGAATTTGGGGAAAAAAATAGTTATTGAAAGAGAGATGACACAAGGTGATATTGACAACAGCTTTAGCAGAATATATTCACCACGGTAGACTTGGTCATACCTTGTTTAGTGAAGATCTCATCCCTTTTACAGACAGAAAGTCCAAGTCCAGAGAAAACAGAATCTGTTTTGCAGGTACAAGATTAATTTTATAGGCATGAGTAGTATCAGCAAACTTAACTGCACTGCTTGGATGATGAAATTTATTGGCACAGTGTGAAACACTGGTGATACTCAACTTTGGTGCTTATAATTGCATTTCATAATTTGTATATACTGGAATGGTCCTACTTCAATTGTATGAGTACCCATGGCATACCACACATTTCTATTTCAATTTAGATAAAGTGTATTAATCCCAGAGAGTAGAAACCAGAACAGACACTGATAATTTTAGTGCTCTTAAAATTGACCAACCTGAAGTCCTGATTTTGCAAAAGAGCCTTCTGTACAAGAACAGTGGCATTGATACCACAGCCAGCTTTACATATGCAACTCCATCCTTCCTACCTGCAGGCTGAAATGAACATTTGTCAGTGACTCTCAACACTTATTGTTCCTTGCATATTATCTTTATGATAAGCATTTATTATTGTGAACTTTAATTCCACGTTTATTTTCTAACAAAGTAATTACATGTAAACTTTAACTGTAGTATTTATATTTATTTTATACAATATCATAAAAATGTTATACGTAGCACCATCTGTTGGCTAAGATAGCTATAACAAATGAAAAATAGTTTATGCAGATTAGGAAGAGAAAAGTAAACCAACAAGAAAGCAGAAAAAGGGACATAAAAATTTAGATGACTAAACTGCATACTAAACTGATATTACATGCACATTTTTCTGTAAGGTAGGGGATATATTTCCAAAGAACACATTTAAGGCTGCTCTACTCAAAAATTTTTGACACTTTTTGGAGGAAAAAAAGATGGGTATGGAGAAGCTATAAACACTAATAAGAGAAAGTGATAAATTAATTCACCTGCAGCATCATAGCTTACTCTGTGCTCTAGCATCATGCTTCTCTGAATCCTTGGTGGTCTTAATGGCAATAGAAACAAAATTAATAAGGAAATTGATGGTGTCTTCTGCAGCTAGACATCTACCTGGAGAACTTCTGAGGCAGAAGGCTGTACTTCTCCCATGTAGCCTCCCTGAGAGCCTGTAAGGCAGACTGGTCCCCGGGGTGCTGTAGTTTCTGAAGTCCGTGTTGTGCGTATGTGGCATTCAAGCAACCTCCTCTGCTGGTGGTCTGTGTCTGTATAAAGGGCAGCCACAACTGCAGTGTGGCATCCCTGAGAACATCTCCTCAGAGTAAAAATTCTGTGAGGAGGAAGTCTCAGTGTGTCAGCACTTGTGTGAAAGCGCCCTTTCCCACACTTTAGTCAGCCTCATGCCTACCACACCTACCTGGTGTGATGACCTGGATGGAAAGCTAGGCAGGGCTAGCATTTCCATGTCCAGAAAATCTCCATCTGGCTGAAAATTACCACTTTACGCAAAGACTGCATAAAGGTGTCTGTCAACCCCTTGTGTTCTGTACCTGTACACAGTAGGTTCTGCTGATCAACCAAAAAAATATCCTGACTTTTGTCTAGCAGTTCCATGAGACAGGCCAGCAGTATTGAAAAAAAACAATATTAAAAACTTATATGTCCAGTTTTTTGCTATTCCAAGTCAGGTAAGGAAAAGATAGGACAAACTTGATTTTCCAGACAAGAAATCACAATATTCTGTTTCTCTGAATTTAGACCAATGGATCTTGAGATAATGAAATAAAAAATATTTTTACACAGAGCTTAATGAGGCAACTGAATTAGAATTTAAATCTAAGATCTGTCTCTCTATATGAAAAATGACTAGGAAAATTACTTCTGAATTAAGTGCTTCTGTCAGGAATACCCATTCTCAGGTTCCCTGATATCAAACCAAGAAGCTTGTAGCTGCCTCACACAAAACACCGATCTGATACAAACCCACCCTATTCAAATTTGGTCAAAACATTTTGGCATGTTAATTTTGTGCAGGCGGGCTCCTTTGTGCCTGACAAGCTCCATATCTTGCTTTGCCTAATTCCACAGAAGCGCAGTCACGCATTTGATCTGGATGGGTTCAGAAGTGCTGGGTGACCCAGTGTCATGGGGAGGAGGCTTTAATGACATGGGCACCTTAGCTTCAAGTAGGTCCTGGGATTAACTTAGGCAGAAACCCAGAACTGCTTCATAGTGTGCATATTTCACTCCAAGCCTGCTGCTCTTGCAGCAAGAAGAAATCTGACAGCCTTTCAAGACTGACAACATATTTTATCTCCTATGACTGCCCTTTTACAGGACAGAGGAAGTCATCATTTCTTCTACCTGCCACAGTGAAGGAAACATATTCACACAGATCATCATTCCGGGAGCACAAGCCTCAGCACACCTAGTAATCTATAAATAGTCTTGGTGCAGATATAGCAATAAATACAACTTTTAAAAGTGTAAAAGGCACAAGTGTTTCTAATGGTATATTTTTCTTACAGACAGACAATAAAAACAGCAAAAAAGACAAGCTACAGTGCACTGAAGTTTAGCTTGATTTCATAGTAACATCTTTCATATTTGGCAATAGATTGAAAAGTTACAGTGCATATCTATAACATATCATGGAAATTGATCTGTGTGTGCTAGGGAACAGTTACAGCACAAAATAACTTTTAATTCCCACACATTAGTCCACACAATTTGGGAAAAACAACTATACTTCATTCTCCTGCTATTCCGCTCTGCTCACCCACTAGAACAAATGGATTTCTGTATTTATCTGCCTGAGGAAAATGCATGGAAACATGAATCATTTAGGTTAACATGTCCTGGCACAAATGAAACTGTGAATATCTTGCTTCCCTGAAGTCTAAAATGTGAAACACTGAAGAATAAGAGCAGGTCAGCCAGAGAGAAGATCTCTAGTGGTCTTGCTCAGTGAATATTTGGTGGATAATTTGCACTGCTATTTAATTTGTATGAATTTGAGGACACAAAACCTTCCCTGTGTATCCTTGTGAGGCCTAACATGCAGTCTTTTCTCCTGTTTGTCAGAGATCAGTATAATCTCTACTGCATTTTGATTTCACTGCTTAAGGCAATAGCAGGATGTGTTTTGAGTCAATGTCATATAAGTTGACTTTTCTTAAGTTTTCTGGATAGTTAATATGTTATGCCATTTTTTAATAAATTGACATACACATGAAGGAAAACACAGAAATCAGGAACAATCAATAAGTGTCTGTCAATACAAAATTATGCCTGACCAACCTGGGACAATAGCAAACAGCAGATACCTTGACTTTACTAACACTTCTAACACTGTCTCCAGTGGCATTTTATTTTGAATGAAAGCATACTCTAATGTTAATAGCCAAAGGTTCAATATCTGGCAATTAGTAACAAGAGAGGGGTTTCTGCAGCCTGATGGAGAGGGAGTTCATGGTGGTCTAATAGCATACGACTTCTTTGGAGGATTTACAGATGTTACAAAGCCAAACTCCTCAGTATTGAGTGGATATCATAACAAAGGACAAACTTTCTAGGGAGATTCAGACTAAACATCAGGAAAAACCTTTTATTGGGAAGGATACTGCAGCAATTGCTGCCCTGAAGCACTGTGAAGTCTCCATCTTATTCAAGACTTAATAAGATAGAAGCACAGTGTTGGCAATAGTCTTGCTTTCAGCAGAAGTTTGGAATTCCAGCCAGTGTTTCTGTGGTTCTGCGATCTCATGTGAGCTACAAAATTGGCATGATCATATGACAGCAGTGCAGAGCTATTAAAAGTGACCCAAATTCACTGATGAATTTCTATAATGTTATAATAAATCTACTGACACAGTGGAGCCACTGTTATGTTATTTTGAACAGGAATAAAAGGTAAACAAAAGAGGAAACATGTTGTTCTTGCCCTTTCAAACACTTAGATCCAGCACCAACACTGTACTGGAGAAAGACATGCTAAAATTAGGGGGTCATCAGCACTGGCATTTGCATTGGAAAGTGGGCAGCTTTAGTAGCTTATACCCTGTCGAAATGAATCAAGGACAGACTGTCCAGATTCAGTGCACAATGCAATGAATAGGTGGAATAATAGGTGGAATAGATTAAATAAACGATGTTGTATGTCTTCTTGCTTTCTTATCTCACTTAAAAATCAAAGGACCTGATATAATCCAAATCAAAGACCAGGAACTGACAGCAATAATGATATTTGTTTTCAAATCCCCACTATTGCTTGCACTACACTCCACCCAACAGACTACCATTTGCAGACTTTGAGTGAAAGAGTGGATGTAAATTGAGCAAACCTTTATTGTTTGGCAAGGTGGAAAATCCATTATTAGTTTCTTTTGCTTCTGCACAGGGCAGTTCTGCTCCACTTTCACTGTTTAATGCAGTGTGACTAAAAATCTATACCCTGCAGAAAGCTTTCAAGCAGTGGCTGAGCTTGATGCATTTGTGATGCTCTGGAAGCAGTGAAGAACAGTGAGCAGAAAAAGTGGCAGGGAACAGAGAACTGCTGAGCATACAATACACTATACCTTTCCTCTTGTTATTTTCTATTTGTCCCTAAACTTAAGTTCTTGGCCATCCATCCATATCCGAGAGGAGCAAAGGTTCTTCAGCTGCTGTCTTTAAAAGCAACATATTCATAATTAGGGACAGAGTGACCAGGCAGACATTTATGAGGTCTATGCTTCATTTCCTTTGCTAAGGTGAAAAAGATATGGGAACTGCTACAAGTATCTGTAGGACAGGAGAGTGGCCTTAGAGACAAAGAAGGATACAACCCTTTTTTCCCTAGATGTCATTAAGATTTGTTGTGCTCAGGTTTCCTTTCTCCTGTCTCCTGACTAACGTGCTAGCGTAGGCGTACTATCTTCGGATCTTATTATGAAGGCTGAAAAATTAATGCTCTGAAGTTAATCAGTATTGCAGAAAAAGACACAGGTCTCTTCCCTTCATGGCAGCAGATACTTATGTACAAGTAGAAACACAGGTTAGAGGAGGGCATACGATGATGGACATGGGACACCTGCCTGACCCTGCTCCTTGCTGGGAACTGTGCTGTCAGCAACTCCTCCTTTCCTTTTTCCTTTACAGTGGCCTGGAGCTGTGTGCTCAGAGCTCCTGTTCTGTGAGGCAGACAGCTGGTAGAGGTGGGGGAGTACCTTACAGCAAAAAACATTCCCAATAGAGGTAAAATTTTGCTTTTAGTTATTTGTATTGTCCTCTCATCTATTGCTTTATCTAGAAGGCTGAAGGGTGCTGTGTTGTGTATCTTGTCTAAGAATAAATAGGAGCTAGATAGCAAATACACTAAGGAATGTCTTCCATTTGTTTCACTGGGTGTGTCAGTATATGTAGATGATTTATACTTAACTTCCCAGGCCAAAAGCATTAGTTTTCTCTGAACATCTGGCTGGCATCTGCAAAATCTACAGTATGCATCATTAATCAGAATATCATTGTGAGGTTTGGTAATGAAAGATAGAACGGGTAAATTCACCATATTAATGTAATAACGCTTACTAGAATACCACAAAGCTACAGCTTTTAGTGTGTACTTGAAAAAAGTGATTGCTCTAATAACAGCCTAGAGTAAAGCGTGGTATTTTTATTTAACAAAGTCATCTAATGAACATCTGTCTTCATTCCTACAAGTTTGCTCTGTACAAAGTAGATATCACATTCTTCATTTCCTGTCATAAGCTGTTACTTGCTATTAACGCCCTAGTAACTTTACCTGGATATATATATATGTGTATATATATGTGTATATATGTGTATATATGTATATATATGTTCATGTATGTATGTGTTTATATAGAGAGAGAGGGGCACATCGATACCTTTTCCTTTCTTCTGACCCCTCTCATTTCTCTGTTAGCAAACTAATTATAAGTAAGGAATCATTTGTGCTTAAATTTCCATTGGAAAAAATTTTGAATTGCATGCAGTGCTTCCCCTCTTAATACCACCTACAGATTCTTATGAGATTTTTCTGCTATATGATTGTATAAGAGAAGATAGTAACTTCTTTCCATATGTATAATATGGTGACCAAAAGTGGTTTTTGCTCTATATCAAGTTAAAAAATATGCTTTTGGTAAAATCAGAGCAAGAGGGTATTTGCCATATGTTTCACACATGAAAAATCAGTTCATTTTCTGCCATTTAATAAAGCTATGGGAAAGGTATTTTGGCACACTTTAAAAAAGTAACCCTGTAAACTGTGCTTGAAACAAAATTAGTCAATTTCACACTTTTCACCTGGTAAACAATGGCTTATATGTTTCTTCTTGTCTTAGCAAGATTTTAAAGATCAGTGTTTTCCACCATTAATGTCGTCATTTTAAACATAAAACACCTCCTTCTCACACACAGGCATGCCTCTTACCAGTTAAGAATCCACCCAGAAACACTAAAGAATTAGAGGTAAATTGGTGGTTGAATTGTATTTTGTATTGAATTTGTCATTGCTTTTTAATGCCAAGAAAAATCAGTTGGGTTGTAATTGGCTTTAACTGGCATTCACACAGGATGGAGCTTTTTATCTTTACCTGAAGCCAAGCAGCTCTCAGACAAAGGAATTTCTTTTCAGCATTTGAATACATCAAAGAAAATCTAATCTACACCGTGCCAGGGCAACCTTTGATGAGGAGGAAATAGTTGGTGGTTGGAAGATAAATAGAAAAAGACCTTATCTTTTATCCCCAGAAATAGTCTCCACACTGCTCTCACATTTGAGCCAGTTTTTTTTCCTAAAGAACTGTTTTCTCACAAAGCTTGTTTAATACCAAAGCTGAATAGTTCAGGGATCACAATGGTAGAGGACATTAGTCCCTGTCACTCCAAAATGCCCACTATGTTTCCTTTAAGTACACAAGAGACTCTAAAAGCCTGGAAATACCTTCCTTCATAAAATCATTAGTCCTTCACTAAACGTGAGTAAAAGAATCTCTGGTGCTATGTAGGAATCTGATAGTACCATTCCTTCAAAGGAATTATGAAGAGGCTGAGCAAAATGCTTGATAGGGCCTCCATATTTCTGTGACTGAAAGCAAGAAGCATAGTGACTGACTGAGTGGTTAACATATGTCAGAAAGTAAAGTTAGCCATGAGCTATCAAAGGCAGAGAAAAGAGGCAATCACACAATGACCAGATAAAACAAAATTAATGTAATTAGCCTGGGTAGTCCCATACAACCTATCTAGAGTGAAAAGTTGGCCTTAGAAAGATGTTTTATTCTGACTGGTTCCAAAGAAAAGGAGGTCTCTCTTTCCCAACTCTCTTATCTCACTATTCTTCCATGCACTAACTCACAAAAATTGCTGAAAAATATGTAATGATTCTGTAAGCATGGCTCATAATTACTTTAAAATAGTATGAAGTTAATTTTTTTTCTGGATATTTGTTTATTTGCATTCCAACTTGTAAACAATCCAATCTAAGTTTATATATAGGCTATTGCTATATGTCAAGTCTCGTGCTGTTGTTTGGCTTTGGGTGTTTAGATTGAGTATCTGTGGTGATGCAGAATCACTTATTAGGGGTTCTATGCCTTTAGGTGTCAGTTACATGTCTCAGCTGCCAAATTAATTTCACCTGTTCTTTCAAAGGCTTGATTTGGTTTTCTGATTTATACTGACAATGGTATTAGGGTATTGGACTTAGAAATTACTCTTTTCTTGGATAAGGAATCAAGGGGGTAATGGAATGAGGTTAGTGCCTGATTTCAATAAAACAGAGATTTCTAAAAAGAGATGTATAACCCTATGCCAAGAAATTCCTTTTCAATAAACTAAGCACTGGTCCTCTTAGTCTATCCTATCCTCATATTACTGCTTGTTCCACATTTTCTTTGCATGCTAGTAGTAAAATACACATGTTCTCTACCATAGCCTACTATTTTGAGAAGTGAATTTTAAATATATTACACCAGCACTAGCCCTCCCAAAGTTATTATCTTTGAATTTTGTATGTGTAACACAAGTAACAGCAGAATCAGAATGTGCCTCTGCAGAATTATAGCACTTTACAAAGACAAAAAATCTAGTTCAGAAGGTTCTTAAGGTACAAAGCATGTCAATGTTTAGAGTAATTTCTGACATAAACAATGATAATTAATAATCCTAATTGATACTTGCACCTTGAAAGTTGTCCAATCCAAAAAATCCTTAAATCCAAAACCAAATGTGAGGTGGTATAATAAATCAAATAATAGGTATTATAATCGTGATAAAGACTTCCAAAAGAAGATTGTCAGGATTGCCATTAAAATATGGAACAATGGAAACAGCAGGATAGCAGTCATGTGCCCCCCTACCTCTGGAGAGGAAAGGGCTTGTGATGAGTCACTCACCCACAGCTTCATGGCACCATTAGTGCTAAAGCTCAAACCTATGCTTTTCTTGAAGCAGATTACAAAAGCTTATGATTCAGACTTTGCAGTCTTGAGATGAAAAAGATGACATTTGCTGGTTCTGGAAGGCTGATCATCCTGTGTAAGGTTCTTTCATATTGTTTTGCCTGCAACTGTAGTATTTATACTGTATTTTGCACTGCTGTCACTCAAACACTGCTGCGAATGCTCAGTCGAAGTTTCGTTCCAAAACAAAAGTGCTGCATGGCCTTGTTAACCTAGTTTCTGCTCAGAATTAATATTTGTGTGATGACTTGAATTATCTCCTCAGATAATCACAATATGGCACGCAATTTTGAATGTCATGTTTGTTTCACTCCTAGGAAATGGGAATAAAAAGGTGCCTGGAACATAGTGAATGCAAATAAGTTACCTCCTGGCAATGGTCACCTTCTAGTATATTATTACAATTTTATTAAAGGCACATCTAAACTGATTAAATACTTCCATAAAATTCCACAATCTTTTACAAATCCTGCTATTTAAAACGGACATTTTACATAGAGTTGTTGATAGACATTTTCTGGGATGAGAAGAGCAGAAAAAACTAGTTAAACTTTATACAAACACACTTCAATCACTTACTAGGTGAGAAAGTAGTGTTGAAATTAATTATGAATTCACAACTCTATGTATCATTTTGATTAAAAGCAAAAATTCTAAGAATTCTACTATACCTTGAAACTTCATTTATTTGTGAAATTATAGGCATTTAAAGAGAGTTCTAAAGATTAAAATCATATTTTCAAAATGGATGGATATAATTTTATGTTATGCTAAATAGTTAAATTCATGGAAGATTTGATGATAGATTTAAATGATTTAAAATTACAATATTTGTGTATCATAGTTGTGCTAGCTCTTGTTCAAATTCTATCTTAACATTTAAAAATTGCGCTTTTTTCACTTGTACAATGCTGGATCAATGTACAATATTTCTGAGCACAGGTAGCCAATCTTGCTGCCAAATGCTGTAATAAGCTGGTTTATGCTTTTATGTAAAACATCTGAATCATTAAAATACTATTTGTTTTGTGGTGGCCACTGAGATTGTTCTGAAATCTTGCTAGGTTTACTAGACAGTGGCACTGTACAGTCAAATGAAACCTAGGCAGATATTAAAATCTTTATGGAATTACTAAGCTCTGCACTGATATTTCTAACTTTATCGTCAAAATATGTAGTAATAATAAGTGTCTATTGGCTATATGACTGTTGTGAGAGTATAGACAGTTTCCACTGAGCATGTTATGGGAAAGGACATAATCATAAAGAGATGGAGCTGAGAGGAATGTGAAGACCAGAACAGGACAACCTAGAACATCATCCACTTTTATATGCATAAGCCATTGCACAGATTCATCAAACATTTTGTTAAAATTTTTCAGAGGAAGACATCCACAACTTCTGGGTATGTTGTGACTGTTTCGCCTTTTAAAAGTTGGGTATTCGTAAGGCCTAAGCTCAGTCTCTTCTGTAAATCAAGCCTGTATCTTTTACACCTCTTCTCAGAAAACAACTGTGGACTCTGGCACCATTTTTTCTGTATTGGAATATTGTCACAATGGACTACATCATGGACTTCTCTCTTAGGCTTTATTTTCACTAAAAGATAAAGAGAATCCATCAACGGCTCCTCAAAGGACGTATTCCTAAACCTCTATCAATGCTACATTTTCTGTCTGACTGCATAGCTGGAGTTTTTCAAGACTCCAGGGTGGCAGATAATCTCATCTAAGCTCCTTTCTCCATGTACCTGATCTTCTGAAGTCCCTTTCAAGCTAAGCTGTTCTGTGATTTCTATCACCCACTGTTTGTATTCTTGCTAATGTGTATGGTTGGTCTTCATCATCTCAAGGGTCTCTTATGACTCATATTCCACTTACACTCAAAAAGTCCTTTTTTGGGGACTAGAACTCTGTTTCATATCAAAGGTCAATATTTCAAAATAAATGTCCCACAGCTACTTACTAGTGTGAGGAATAAAATCAAGAATATAGAATTAGTTGTCATGAGTGGTTGACACAGGTTTCAAGGATTTAAAAAAAGCAATCATGTGGGCAGTAAGAGTCATAGGCCTTCAAGAGGTCTTTGACTTTCATCATTTCCCTTCACCAACAAGCTCAAATTGGAAGACAATTCTGGTTAAACAGTAAAAAAACAGCCTCTAAATGAGGGATTTCTCTTAATCTCTAAATATGCATAGACATTTAGATACAGGGTGAATGTCGCTGACTGGTGTAAAGAATCAGCGCTTCATCAGTTTCAACAAAGTGATGTCCTTTGTACTAGCAGAGAACACTGTGGGTGGATAGATGATTAAGCTTATTTCAGTCATAGTATTTTTTTGTAGGAAGTCATACTTAGTGTACTGTGGTAACCCCTGGTACCTGATACAAAGAGGTTGGATCTCTCTGTCTTTCATTGCTACAGGATAGCTCAAAATCTTGAAGTAAAAAACAAACAAACAAACCAACCCCCAACAAATCACAAAACCATAAAAACCCACAAATAAACAAACAAACAAACAAACAAAAACTGAAGAAAAAGAAATCACGATGATTGTCTCTGAAATCTGTGAAATCATGCTGATTTACAGCTCAGGAACATGGAATCACCTGGAAACTTTAAACACTGTTTCTAAGAACTTAAGGCCTGTAACTCTGCCATTCTAGGCAAAACACAATAATATTCCTAGCTAATTCTGAACAAGACCCCCACAAGACCAGATTCAAGAAGTCTAGATACAAAGACATCCTGATGATTTGAGGTTAGAGGAAAGAGTTTTCTGAGAGCTGAGGGACTAAAAAAGGGCAATTGATAAACCAAAAATCAGAATCTTAATGTTAGTGAAGAGTTTCTTACTCTTGTTTTGAATCAAATCTTTTTACTGATTTTTAGGTTGTTCTCTGTTTTGCTACAGGTATATTATTATTATATAAAAATAAGTACACTTAAAAGCCATTTATATGGAAATCCAGTTTCAGAGCTAGTACTAGATAGGGGTCAAATTATATCTTAGTTTAAATGGAATGCCCGTGCTCAATTTTTTTCCTTCTGCTTTACCATGAATAATCTTAGCAAGACCTTTCTTCTTCAAGTGTCATGGACATAGACCCTGTGCTGACCAAAAGGACATCCATTCACACTGTTTATTCTGTCCACAAATCTAGTTCAAAAAGCAGTAGTCACTCAGAAAAGAGTCATAGAATCACAGAATTATTTAGGTTGGAAAAGATCTTTAATGATCACGTCCACCTGTTAACCCAGGTTAACCAAGTCCAGCACTACACTGTATTCCTCAGTGTCATGTCTTCACATCTTTTAAACACAACAGGGATGGGGACTCCACCATTTTCCTGGGCAGACTGTTACAATGCTTGACAGGCCTTTCACTGAAGAAATTTGTACTAAAAGCCAATCTAAACCTCCCAGGCACAACTTGACGCCATTTCCTCTTGTACTATAACTTGTAATCTGGGAGTGTGGACCAACCTCCACTTGGCTAGAACATCCTTTCAGGTAGTTGTAGACAGTGGTAAGATTCCTCCTGAGCCTCCTTTCCTTCCTCCAGACTAAACAACTTCAGTTCCTGATATGTTTCCTGGCACATTTTGAGTTACCCAGACACTTCACTAGCCATTTGAAATTGTGTTAAATCAATCTGTATCATATTTCCAAAAAATGTGTTTCCATGCTTCATTTATTCTAAGAATTCATGGTAATTGTGAAGTAGGGCATTTACTTCACTTGTTAAAACAAGAGTAAATTGCAAAAATAATGTTTAGATCCTAAAATTATGTTTAGAATTATTAGTTATGACTCACTTGGTCACCTCCTAGGTGCTGATGGCTAGCAGAATAATTCTTCATAGTTTTTATACAACCAAATGCATTTCTTGTTTGATGTTTGAAGCACTTCATTCATTATTCCTTCTGAACTTGAATAGGTGCCAGAGGTACAACACTATATCTGAAATGCTGAGACAGTCATTATTTTACTTTTTTGTCTTGAATTGATATGGTTATAATACTGATTCAGACAGTTAAGTCTTAGCAAATCTTACCAATATTAAAAAGGGAAAAAAAAAAGTCTTTACAAGAAAAAGAACATTTACTATGGGCCTAAGGAAATGCTTTAATAAAATATTTTTAAAGGAGTAGGATTTTACCCTTCATAACTGTTCATCTCTAGTCATTGTATCAAAGAATTAGGAAATTAAATGTTATCAACACAAAAAAACCCCGACAGTTATATCCCAAAAAAGTACTAAGAAATATAATTTTATTGTCTCATAATATGGTGAATTAAGACCAAATGTAACTCTAGACAAACACATGTACTTTTCATATATACATAAGCTTACTGCAGATACATTCTCATTCAGAATCCTCAAAAAGATTCCACATGAATATTTCTTTTCTTGATTTATTACACTCATATACCTAAATATTTAGTATCCTTAGAGAACTACAAATAATGGAGTGGCCAGTATCCCTTCAAGGAGACACGTAAAAATGACCACACCTAATCTACCAATCTAGTAAGTAGTTGTTACAAGAGTATTTCAGTTAAAAAAACAAAACTCTCCATATTCAGTTTATTCATTATTGAATACAAGCTTGTTGCCTTGTCTCAGATGAATACTTTATTCTAACTAATATAAGATTGGTAGAGGCACAAGGCTCCATCACTAATCCAGGAAATGTAATGTCCACGTTACAAAGCCCCATGCCAATGTAGAGAGGATTTCCACTGATCATTAAGTGGTCTGCAAAGAGGAAACTTAATATCTAACAAGAAAAAAGAAAACAATTAATTCTGGAGGGCTGTAACAAATTCATGTATGAGAAGAGCTTTTTCTCTTAGAAATTTCATTTTAGTATTGAAACAAAATGATTCTTATCTCTAGCTGCTGGTAGTAGAGCTCAACCCTCTGTCAAACTGGGGTGAACCCCTGCAAATTTCTACAGTGTGTCCTATCTGTCATAGTCTTATCAAATATTAGGTTTTTTGAGAATTAATGCAAATTCTAGATCCTCTTATTTGGCATTCAAACTGAATGCAATTTGAAAGACAAAAACTAGGGAAAAGCAACTGGATAGGGTTGGAAAGCAATTTGAAAAGGTTAACTACAGAAGTACTGAGCTGACTTCCAAATAAAGGAAAAAGGTGTTCCTGAATCTTTTCTAAAATATGCATTGATGTGTTTGTTGACTCCTTCGCTATCCTTCTTCTAGAACACATAATTCCCCCCCAGTGTCCGCCCAAATAACAAAAATCATTTATTCAGAATGATTGCTAAAGTCTACTCTCTATTTTCAAGCCTGCCTTTCTTTGCCCTAATTTTATGAATTTTCCCGTGGCCTATTAGAAGGTATAATCTTGCCTGCAACCCCTGCCTCTATTTGTAAGCATCATCTAAAATGATGAAGAGATTGAAAGTTTCTCTTTATTTAAATGAAAGAATACTCTTATAACCTGGGTCTGCTGTCCTGGGTTGACTGTAT
>VXBC01001838.1:173132-191416 GCA_013399945.1 Ploceus nigricollis | reverse complement strand
AAAAAGAGGAACATAAATTAGTAAAAGTAAGATTAAAAATGGCTCCACAAATAGGTAAACAATTTGGGCTTTGTCTGATGGACTTGAGCATAAATTATTTTGCACACTGAAGGATACAAGCAATTGTTTGTGCTTTGTCATTACAACAGCTTTATTTTCCTGTACGTTCCCAAAGAAGGGCAAGCTGAAAGCTTGATTAATAGTTTGGGAACAATCCTTGGTGTTAAATTAGTTTTAAAAGATTTCTCCCACTGTGCTGCTTTAAAGCAATGGAAGTTCTTCCCTTTTGTGCCTTTTGCTGTAAAGTAACTTCTTCCTTTAGAGCAAACACCCAGAGCAATTCTGTCCCATTACTTTCTCTAGAATAATGAGGGAGGTGACCCAGCATTTCCTGCATACCTCACAGGTTTGGGAACCTGTAACTGAGATAAAATGTTCTGGTTTGCCAGTTCAGGATAACAAGACTGTTGCTTCCATCATCCAAAAGAGCTGAGCTGTGAGGCTACAAGTGCAGATGGAAGGGTCCCTCTGTGAGCTTTGCAACTGAATATTTAAATCATTTCCTCTGTGCTTCCCATTCCATCCTTAGGTCAGCCTCTTCAAGCTCCAGGAGCCACTGTCACCATTCAAATGCCAACTGTCAGTGCTCTTAGACCTTTTTATACCTTGTTCCTGTCCAGGCTTTCTTAGTCAGCCGCATAACTTTCACAGAGTCCCTTCAGAACACGAACCTGACTGGTATGGAGCCAGTACTTCATCTTGGATTTCTTCTTGATTCGTGGCAGGACCAGTCTGTACACTATGTGTTCCCCAATGGTGGTGAGAATGGACAAGCCAAAGCCAACGCACAACATCACGAAGAGCCCTGAGAAATGCTTTATCCCCATCTGCAGTGTCTGTGGATAAATTCAAAAGGGAAAGTTAATGCAGGAGGCCGTTAGTGTGCTGAAGCAGATACTTTGTTTTCTCATGTGGAAATGTGGTCTGACTGAATACACAGTGGTGAAATAATGCAGGATAGTATGGATCCAGTTCACAGCAAAGCCTTTCTGTGCTGCTTGGTGTTCAGTCAGAGCAAAGGATCTGTCACGGGAAGAGAATCAGCCAAACACCAGGGAATTTGAGCCATTCCCCTGATGAGGTGGAGTGTTAAACACGCACAAGAATACGGTGTTTGCAGTGTCTTTGCATTTGTAAAAGCAAGTACTGCTTGAAAGAATGTAGTCAATGAACTGTAAAGCAAATCCTTCATCAGCAGTGAGCTACTGTTCATATTTTCAGGGAATTGATTGTGAACTTTCTCTTTCTGTGCTTTAGCTTTGATGGAGGTCATGGAGAAAATGTGAAATAAGTAGCACCAACAAGGCACCCCTCCACTCCCTACATTAACAGGACTGAAACTGTGTTTGTTAGGAACTCTGACTGCAGTTGTGGAAAAAAGGAACTTCCACCTTTTTCTGCCAACCCACCCTTTTAATGTAGGATAGGAAGCCTTTAATTAATTTGTCTTATTGGCATTAATCATGTTTGAACACCGAAAGAAACTGTGTAGAGCAGAAATCTGTACCACAGATACCTGCACTGCAATGTGTGGGTGAGGTATGCATGTAGTACCTTTATTCTCAGGCATCCATAACTAAGTTTATAAATTACTAAAATCCCTTGTGAAAAATTACTGCCAACAGATTGCTATGGAAATATTTCCAGGAATACAAAATCCAGTTGTGTCTTTCTATTAAACAATGTTACTCACCAAGTAAATGAGAAAAAAAAAAAGAAAAGGAAAGAAAAGAGGAGCAGAGTTTGGGAAGGGTTGTGTGTCACCTGTGACGCTGCTACCCTGGACCTATTGTGCTCCTTGTGTTCATTTGCTCCATGGGTGGGGGTGGGGATTGTGCTTCATTATGACTATTTCTATAAGTTGGAAAAAGAAACTGGAATTAGTCAAAAGATACATCACAGAATATTTGTGAAGTCTTGTTCTAAGGTAATTTTAAGCCACAGAGTTTGTAACTGATGAGTCCACTGAAGCTGAGGGCTTGGAAGTCCCACTGTGTACTTTTGTGACTGTGAGCTGTATTTCTCTCTTCTGGTTTGCATATTTGATTTCTGGTTTGCATACTTCTGCTCTGAAGAAAAACACAATGGTATGAGATAGCATATGATGGGATTTTTACAAGAATAGAGCTTCAGCAATCTAGCAGAGTGAGAACTTTCCCATGCTGGCACTGGCAATGGACTCTTGTTTTGGGTATCCTCTGCCAAAATCAACGTCTTTGTCCCGAAGCACACTCAGGAGAACTTTCAAGACAAGAATTTTTGTACCAGTGAATAAACACTTCAAGGGTATTGGAAGGGTCTAATGGAGGTGTAAAAGCAATTTCTAAAGGAACTGCACCCTGGAAACCATAAAAAAGCCATAGCAAAGTGGCTCTGGGGTAGAAGTGTGTCAGAATTTTGGCACAAGGGTTTTTTTGATATGGAAACTGCATCAATTCAACCTCAAGGCAAAACTTGCCTCTCCATATCACAATTTCATATTGACCTGCTGTCCCATAGTTTGTCCCTTAGGGGCACAGGAGGGTGACACAGAGACTACAGATGGTGATGCTTTACACTGCTAAAGCACCAAAGTGTTTGACTGTAGGTCTGGCAGTGAAGCCCAATTTTTAGCCCAGGTAGAATAAAGTAAGAATGAGGTCTTCTTCTCAGAGGTCTCAGAGCTAAGGCCTCAGTATGGCCCATCTTTGAATTTGGCACATCTGTTAAAAGCAAAAAACCTGCTGTCCCAAGTAGCTGAACATACTGGTTAAAGGTGCTTTTGCCAATTCTCCAGGAAGCTCTAATGCAAATCACTCCCTTCCCAGAAAGGGTGTTCAAAGGCAAGTATGCAACAACTTAAGAGATGCAGAGCTAACAGTAAACATGAGAACAAAGAGAAAATAATTAAAAGGTTATGTGTTTGCTCAGTCATCTGATGAATACACTTATCTACTGATGCTCCCAGGCTCCAGCTGTTGGATGTCACAGAGAGTAACAGCCTGTGGGTGGTTCTTGCCATGGGAACTAGGTTTAATGTAATATCATAAAACCCTAGCCATTCAAAACAGTAATAAAAACCCCTATTGCAGTGGGGGTTCCTGAATGCCTGGGGTCAGTGTTTGATGCCACTCCAGCACTGCTGCAGAAAGTACACCTGGCCAGCTCCTTACATGAAAAATAACTCCCTTGTCTCCAGCAAAGCCTCTCTGATTGATGCTGATGAGGGTCTGGCTCCCTGTCCTGTCAGCTCTGCAGAATTGTTTTCTACCTTCCCTGGAAGCAGGTGAAAGAAATTCCAGCACTGTCATCCCAGATGAGTTTTTCACCTGTAATGCATGGCTTTTGAAATTGTCCCAAACAAGACATCTTTTCCTAGCAAAGGAAGCACCAAAACAAAGCATCAATAATATTTCATCTAGCAATGAAGAAGGTAATACATTGGAAGAGCTGCGTGATAACCACTGCGCAGTAGAAGGAAATTTTTGGGACTAAATTTTGGGACTAAATTGGGAAAAACAAGGCAGGGGAGAAATAATTAACACAGTGTGGAGTGTATGGAGTGATTATACATAGCAGTATCAGCACATTCACATACCATTGTAAAATGGCTGTTCATCAGCTGTCCGTAATTACTGCAGAGACACACATGTCAAATAGTAAAGGAAACCATCTAATAGAGGCACCTCTCATTTTCAGCCTCTAATAGAGGCTCCTCTCATTAGAGGAGCAAGCTCTAATACTTGTTTTGTTACTCTTTTATGTATTTTTAGGTGCATACATAGAATAGACGTGGAAAGAGCAGGAAAAAAATGGTTTCTCTGCATTACTGCTTTCCTCTGCTCAAGGGGTAGGGGCCAGGGGAGTGGGTGTGTGGGTTGGGGGTGGTAACAGAAAACAAACTGATGGATTTATTTCTCTACTTCAATATCTTATTTTTGTTTCCTTTTATTTTATTTTTTTTAAGGAATAAAAGTCCACCATGTGGTGTATTCTGTATTAAGCCAGGATAAAAATGCAGTCCTTGCTCCAAGTTTGTAATCAGAAATCCAGGAGGTAGCTCCCTGCATTTCAGGAGAATGAACTCAGTTATGGTCATGTAATAGTTCTGGAGCAATAAGCAGTGTAGTCAATCCTGTGATAATTACTGCTAATGGGTGCTAAGCACAACAGTTGCAACAGCCTCCAAGGTGTTTCCCACTGGCAAATTGGGAAAATGGCATTTTCTAGACACCAACAAATACAATAGAAGATATGTGCTTTTTTTACAGTACATCCTTGAAGAGACTTTTCCAATTTATCAACCCATATATACAATTGCTATCTGAATACTTCCTGTTGTTTCCACTCTAGATATATTCCTTCGTTGTTTTTTTTTTTTTTTAAACCCTGAACAGAAGCAAAGGGATGCAGAGAAGCCAGTCTGACATTTGTGTTCACTTTGGAGAAGGCAGCAGAGACAAAACCAGCACTTAGTGATTTCAGCATTTGTTTTCATGGGAAGAGCTCCTGTTTTACTTCCTACTACAGGAGACTGTAAATGTTTTCCTCTCCCTAGCTGCACTGAATAAGTCATCAAATACTCCTGTGGTCCAACTTCGACTAATTAGAAGCTTGTAAAGATTCTTGTGGATAATCTGCAAGTTGGCAGCACAGCACAGATATTGGTGCTACACACTGCTGAACCCAAATACTAAGTATGGGTGTCATGTGTGTGTTAGGTGTAATAATAAGCTGTATTTTCTTGATTGCATTTTCCCTGTAAGGATTTTAAAAAGGTTTGCTGATGTTTGGAAGTTCAGTTTTGCAGCACCTATGGTGAGAAGGAATTAGTATGATATGAAGGGCAGAATTCTAAACTCATTTACACATCTCAGTAGGCTTGCAAAATCCTGCTGATGCTGATGCTTTTATTTAGTCAGCTAAGTGTTACTAAAATGTGTCCCCCTCTCCATATTGTGGCATTTCTTGTAGCTGCAGAGAGACTTATTTTTAGACTTGATCTTCATTCTTATGGCTTTCTGTGCTCTCAAAGAAGCAGCAGCTTAAAAATATTACATATTTAATCTCTTCAGGGGGATTATCCTTAGCAAAGACTGATGACCATGGCTTTAGAGTTTCAAGTGGCAAATTTCAAGATACTGTAAATATTGTCTCAGATTGGCAAGACAAGTTCCTTTCCCTGCTTGTTGTGAGGGCTTTTGCACAGAGCTGGAAAAACACTGTTTTGTAATAAATGTTTTATTTTCTACCCATCAATTTTCCAAGCCCTGTCAGTACCTCTTCAGACAGCCACCTTTTTCTTTTGTTTGTTTTCAGTTTCAATGGCTGAATCTAAATCTTTTACTCGTCTTCTCCTGACTCTGTTGACAGAGTCAATACTCATTCACTCCTTTCTGCAGGACTGTGTGCAAAGTATTTTTTTCCACAGTGCAAGTCCAGAACCCACTGTCTCTTCCCACACTGAGATGACCCCTTGTCAATGCAACATCTGTCACTTTGTGAGATCCTTTTTGGTAACATTCCCAGTTCCTCCTGTGGGCAGGGGCCACCTCTCCCTCCCAGACAGCATATGTGCAGACTGAGAAAAGTGTCTTGGTGCAGCAGAACCTTTTTTCCCTGTTCTTTGTGTTTATTTTTCATGCTCTGGCAACAGGGTGCTGTGAAAGGTGACTGATGGGCAGCTGCTATTTATGAGCACAGGGCAGTTTGTTTCCTTTTTGGAAGTGTCTGCATGGCCTTCCCTTGACACCTGCAGTGCACCAGGGACAAACATAAACCAGAACTTCAAGGTTGGAAAAGTCACTGTTGAGTTGTCAGGTGATGGATGTAACGAAAAAGGAAACTATTGGTTGACCTTTAAGGGGACTAGGAAGAAGACAGAGCAGAAAGGCACAATATTCTGGATGACAACGGGGTAAAATCATGGCAAGATGAATGAGGCACTGTCTGATTGTGCCTCTTGAGTCATGCTGAAGCCAAAGATCATCAATTCAGGCAAAAGACCAGTGAGTTTGAGCAAGTTCCTTCAGAAACTTGAGAGAACAGCCATCAATGGATCCCACCACTGATAGGAGACTGTAATCCACTGAGAAGAGGATTACTCACCATCCCTGAAGGGATTTAAAAGACCTACAGATGTGGCACTTAGGGACACAGTTTAGTGGTGGACTTGGCAGGGCTGCATTAATGGTTGTATTCATTGATCGTAGAGGTCTTTGCCTACCTAAATTATTCCATGATTCTAAGATGAAAGGATTTTTTTTTTTTTTTTTTTTTTTTNTTTTTTTTTTGCTGTGTGGCTGATCTGGATCAGATGGAACGCTGTGGTCAAGGACCAGTCCCCACTGTTAGCACAGACCTGTCCCTCAGGCACTGGGAAGAGGCTCATGGCACTTTGCCCTCCCCAGCATCACCACTGTCAGGGTTAGTTTGGGCTGCAAGGGTCTGTGTGCTTTCATATATTGTTATTTTAAATGCCAGGTTAAATACCATTTGTGTGAAGCATCGGCAAGTACTTGATATCAATAGCTGGGATAATGGTATGCAGCAATATATATCATTTTTCCTTCCATGTGTTGGTTGTTATCTGACTGAACTGCCAGTCAACGTGGAAATCAGTCTAAGTTCTAGAGTTCCAGGTGTCCTGTGACCAGTATGAATATAAAAGGGAGAAATACAAACCTTTCAAGTGAAACAGAAGATACAGTTTCAACAGTAACATCTTTTACAGCGTAGCTAAAAAGCTATGAAAGATTGTGTACACTCAGTTAGCTTCTCCCAAAGCATGGACCAGGAAGGGCTCTTCTTTTTTGTACTGCCTTGATAAACCCTGCCCTGGTCATCACTGCCTGGCCTGAGCAGCTAAACCCACTGACTGCAGGCATTTTGCCTTTCAGGGATACCCCTGCCTGCTGCCCTGCTGGCTGAGTTCCAGAGCTGCTTTGCTGCCAGGAGCAGAAAATCGCAAAGCTTTTGGTTCCCAAAAATCACAGAATCATAGACTGGTTTGGGTTGAAAGGGATCTTTCATGGTCACCTGGTCCAACTGCCCCACAATGAGCAGGGCCATATTCAATTACAACAGCTTGCTCGGAGCCTTGGATGTTTCCAGGGATGGTTGAACACTTCCAGGGATGGGGCATCCACCACCTCTCTGGGAAACATTCTGCTCACTTTCTGATTTTCCACCCTCTTTGTAAAAACCTTCTCTCTGCAGTCTCTTCTGAGCTGGGGTGGAGCTAATGGGATGGAAAGGCAAGTCCCAAGAGGCTGGCTCCTTCTGAAGAGGCACCAGTGAGAATAACAGTAGGGTAGAGGAAGAGCTGAGTGTACTGTATGCAAAATAAAAACAAATTACATTGATTATGTCCAGATATGATGTGCAAATAGAACTCTGTCAACCCCTCATCCCTCCTGCACCATGTTTCACCCTAAGTAGGGAACTCAGCAATTTTGCCACAAAGGCATTCCTTTGAAACTAGAACATGACAATTTTAAACCCAAAGTACTCAAGCAATATTGCTAGAGGCTGGCACTCACCAAGAACAGCCACTGCCACCCACAATTACCTGCAGTGGAGAGGGTAAAGTGCAATTCACTGCAGTGCTCTTTCCAAGCCTGAGTTAGCTGCATCCCCCATACATGACCCAGTGGGTGCTGGTCAGGGTCAGATGCCTTGGTAAGTGATTTTGCTGGAGTGGTTCATACAAAACAGCAGAGTCAAGCACTTCTGACCTCTGAACTTTCAGAAAAGAAACCATCTTTATTGGTTTCCCAGCTTGAAGAGCCACTGCAAACCTCCCAGCCCCAAGCTGAATAATTTCCTTCCAGGACCACTTTGTTTAGAAATGTGATTTAGAGTAAGCAAAGTGCTCATCCACTGCCAGATAGAGAGATATGGGAAGAGCTAGCAGTGAGTTCTGCCACAGGAAATAGAATTTCCCAGTGTAAGATTACTAAAAAATGGTGAGTAGGAAGATGGATCTCAGATCTATGGAAATATTAACTTCAGTGGGCAGGAGTGGCAGGTGGATAAGAATCAGGTACAGCTAAAGAGGTAATGACCAAAATGGATGATGGATATCCCATCAATTTAAAGGCTATACTGATCAGTATTTCACCTACATACATTGCCATTTGGGCGTCATTACTCTTGGTCAAGAGGTGCAGCATGTCACAGACCAAATTTATCAAAATGACACAGAAGAATAAAAAGCCTTACTCTTGCTGTCAAAAGGCAAGTGCTGGGTCTCACTTTGGTATATAATCTATGTGAATGACTACCTACTGAGAAGTTGAGACTTTTCAAAAAATGAATCATCTGCTCATGTGTTGAATACTGTCCACTCTTCAGTGAATCTGTAGAATACTACTGTGACAGTGCAGGGAGTTAAGTTACAGAGATTTTTGGGCTGTACAGGAGTAAATGGTACAAACCAACATAAAGGTAAGTCCAAGACTAATTCCTATGCTTCTTGCTGTAACAGTGGGGAACCTGTACTTTGGGGAGTGTTTGCTGCTTGGCTGTTAAGTTTAGTAAATTTCTCCCAACTAAGAAATCACACATTCTAAAATCTGCAAGTTCTTGGCCAAAAGGAATGGATGAAGAAGGGGGGATGCATGTGGGAGATACATTAAAAGTGAGGCACCTCAGGACAATGAAGATCTGGACTTAGCAGAGCTTACCCCACAAATGGCACAGACTGGCAAGTGGTATTCTGCTTCTGCTCACTTTCGGATTGCGTAAGGACCTTTGAGTGACTTTTTAGATTCACAGAATCCTAGAATAGTGTGGTTTTGAAGAGACCTTACAGACCAGCTAGTTTCAACCCCCTGCCCTGGGGAGGGATACCAGCCACCAGAGCAGGTTCCTTCAAGCCCTGTCCCACTTGGCCTTGGACACTTCCAGGGCTGGGGTAACCACAGTTTCTCTGGGCAACTTCTGTCAGGGCCTCACCACCTAAATGTTTAAATTCTTCCTTTTATCTCATCTCAACATACCTCTTTCAGTCTAAAGCCTTTCCCCTCATCTTGTTACTCCATCCCTTGTCTAAGTCCCTCTTCAGCTCTCTTGGATCCCAGTTAGGCACTGGAAGGGGCTCTAAGGTCTCCCTGGAGCCTTCTCTTCTCCAGGTGAACACCCCCAGCTCTCCCAGCCTGGGTCCAGAGCAGAGAGGCCCTCTGATCACCTTTGTGGTCTCCTCTGGATTTCCTCCAACAGCACCACATCCTTCTTATGCTGAGGGTCCCGGAGCTGGATGCAGCTCTGCAGGTGGGGTCTCACCAGAGCAAGCAGAGGAGCACAATCACCTCCCTCGACCTCCTGCCCACACTTTTAGTGATGCAGCCCAGGACATCTTTGGCTTTCTGGGCTGCCAGAGCACATTGCCAGCTCATCTTGAGCTTCTAATCTACCAAAGCCCAAGTCCTTCTCCCCAGGCTGCCCTCAATCTGTTCTGTATTTGTGCCCTGCCTGTATCTGCACTTGGCATTGCCCATACCCAGGTGCAGGACCTTGCACTTGGCCTTGTTGGACTCCATGAACTGAGTCCTTCAGTTCAGACACCTGAACCAACTTGTTGGACTTTAGTTTCTGCACAAAAAAACTCAGTTGTGCATATTGAATTAGTGCAACTGAAGATTGAATAAGGACTATGGTCAGACAACCAGCCTGGGAGCAGCTACACTGCTCTTCTTTTTGGACTTCACAGGGAGGTTATACTCAACAGACTTAATTATGTTAAAGCACAACATGTCCTCCAGCTGTGACCCCATGCTTAAGGTCTCCCTTAAAATCCTGTGGTTAAAACCTATTCAGCAGTGAAAAACACCCCAAAGGAATTCCATGGGACTATTCACAGTGCAAAATCTGAATTTTCTTTTCAGACAGGAGCAGAGTTTTGTCCCACCTCCTCTCCCTTTGTTGGTAGGCCTTGAGGAATCTTGTGTTGATCATGCACCTCTGTTGGTAACATTTTGAGCAAGGACCCCTACATGTACATCTATTTACAATTTTTATAGGCAGGTATTACTCAGGTTCTAATACTTCTGCAGCCCAGTGGATCATCTCTTGCCCCTCCCAGGGGATCTGAGCACCTCACTCTACAGACTTAAAGAAGCGACCACATGTTCTGGGAGAAAACCAGTACTAATTAAAATTGTACTTTTAACTGGAATTTATTCTATGACTAAGAATAGAGAGCATACAGCCCCAGATGGATGCTGTGGGGTAAGACTCGATCAGAGGAAGCTCCCTTTGTCACATCACTAGGGAATTATTAGGAAGGTAATTTTTCTCTGCTGTAAAAGTTTTGAGTTTTAACCAATGTTGAGGTAATTTATAACATTACCTTGTAATTTCCTGAGATTTAATTCAAAAGACTTGTTAAAATGTAGAGTAACAAGAAGTCATTGAAGGAACTGGTATTTTAAAAAGACAATTCCCTTTTTAGATGATAATACAGTCTTCCGATAAACTAAATCAGAAAGATAAGTGAATACACACTTCTGTTTAAGTTTGCTTTCTTGTGTTGAATTAATCACATAAAAAAAGAAATAAAAAATGAGTAAGTTGGATAAAAAGAAATTAAATTTTCTTCTATGAATGTCTGATGTTAAAATATAATTTATTTCCTATTGACATAATTGTAATGAAAAAGTAAAAAATTTAGTAAGACATGCAGAAATACCTCCATGAATTTTGTATTAAAAATGCCAAATAAAGATTTGCTTTGTCGTATCTCTAAAAGTTGCTAACTTTCTAGTGATTTAGTCAGCAGCCAGAGGTTTGCAGCTCACCATTGAAAAGTGGGAGTCACAGCCCAGGAAACTGAGCTTCTCTTTGATAGGCGAATGCTTCCACTTCCTTGGGGAACACCAAGTGTGTGTTTGGCATTTGGCTGAACACTCTGAGAAGGAGACAGCAGAGTTCTGTTTTGTACCCGTGAGAATACATAACCTATCCCTCCTGGAAGACCTTGAGCTAAAAGAGCATGCTATAAGCTTCAGACATGGCTGGTGCTTTTGATTCTTCAATACTTTATCTTATTTTTTCACTTGACAGTCTGGGGAACTTGAGGAAAAACTGCTATTCTGGTAAGAGTTATCTTTTTCTCATAAATAACGGTGTAACTCCTCTGATGTGGTACTTGGATGTACATCCATGAAGATTTACTTCCATTTCTCACAGATCTACATGAAAGTGAGACCTACTTCCCCTCTCTTCTTGGCATGGTGTCTTAGCAGACCATTTCTAGCCTGAAATCCTATCTTTGGTACAGGTAGCTGCCACTCATGTTGGGAAGTGGCCAAGGTGTATTATAAATTCAGGATGTCCTGAGCTCCCCCTCTCTCTGTGGATGGTGATATACACACAGTTGAGTGGAATCAGACTTAGACAGGTTTGCTATGAAATGTGCCAGATCAGGATTTTTACTGCCCTCTTCATGCCCTGCTTGTCTCCAGAGGAGCTCCCTGGTGCCTCACTCAGCAGCACAGTCCCCCTGACGCGCTCCTCCTGCTCTGACCTGACTGCTGCCTGGGTCAGCAGCTCCTGCCTTTGAAGCCTCCTCCTTCCCTTCAGCTGCCACCCATTCCCTGCCACGTGGGCATGTCATTAGGAATGAGGGGAAATAATTGTCAGCTTGCACAAAGCCTCACTTAGGTGACCCACGTTCATGGCTTACCTCCGTGACGGCGAAGCTTCGTTTTCCACAGGGAACAACCTTGTACCACTTGTCGTGCAGAACATCCATGAAGCCGTGGGATTTGTACTGGCTGATCAGGTCAGAGATGTTGGAGGTGAGCAGAGAGTTGGGGGGAAGACCAATGCCATATCCTAGAAGGGAGAACAGTACAATCATCTCTCTCTTTCTTGTTTGGTTCTTGCTGAAGGATGTTCATTTCAGCACGGAAGAGCAAGCTGGCACTCTGTTTCAGCCAGCCAGCTCAAACCCGGCTTAGTGTGGTCTGAGAATGCTGAGACAATTTTTTGGTGCAAAATAAAGCCACTCAATATAAACAGATTAAGCAAATTCAAAATTATTATGGCTACACAAGAAATATGTAAAACTGGAGGTTCAAAAACTTGAAATGGAGGCAATGGATTAATGAATATTTTCTCTAGAAACATAGACATCTTCATGCCCTTGTCATGGATTCTTTCAGCAATGCAAAAGGGCCTGAGTGTCACATAAATCATTCTGTGATCCCCTTGCATGGGCAAGTCACTTTAGAGCAGTGGCTGTGACTGTGGTGTCAGATGTGACATTTTCTTCCTACGCATTTGCTGATGAGGAGCTCTTTGCATGTAAATATATACAGGAGCAATCTTCACTGTTATCACACAGCAATTTAAAGCCCAGGGGCTTTGCTTTCAGTTCATGCACTTCTGCTCTGGCACTGACAGGGACTTCCAGATAATAAGTAAATAAATGCAGTTTTTAGCCACTGTGTTGTCTTTCACCATGTTAAAGTGTGAGTAAAGGACTTAGTGTAAGTGAAAATGAATTCAGGAACTCTGAATGTGGTACTTCTATTTGCAGAATCTGGGGTTTGACTTTAGAAAGTCTAAACAAATACAATTGATCCCTCGAAGACATGCAGTTGCATGCCAATTGCCTGCAGAGATTAATTTCTAGTCCACTGTGGATTTTCGGTTTTCAGTTCAGAATTCAGAATTTCAGACTGTCTCCTTAAAAGAAACCCACAACAACACGGGAGGAGAGAAAAAAACCCTCACACACAGACAAGTGCTGAATTTTCCGGGACAGTGGCTCACTTTTTAACGAGTGATGAGGTGGTAACTGTTCTTACAATGCTTCTCTCTTGCTGCTGAGTTTTTTACATTGTGCCTGTAATTCCACCTGAATAAATTTGCTCACATCAAAGGATTTGTTTCAGAGTTAGCACAGCTAGGACTCATAAATATCACATTTTCAGCACACTTTTTTTTGTAATTGGGTGATATGAAGGAAGTCCAGTCATCCAAAATCATATAGTTCAGAGTCTATTTGTTTCTTTTTCTACATTGAAATCTAATCTACTTTGTGGAAAGTTTGAAGTTGTGGAAGCTTCTTATTTTATTTCAGCAGAGCTGACCTTTCTGAAAGGGATTTATCAGGTTTCTGAAGGAAGTTGTTTTACTGTGTGATGGGAGCATCTGGAGCAATTGCCCTTGGAGGGAAGGAAAGTGGAAGCACCAGTCCTTTCCACTGTCCATCTATCACAAAAGTGGTTTCTAAAGTCTGCTGCCCATGTGCTCATCCATGCTGGATGCAGCTTCACACCAGCCTTGCTTCCAGGCTGCCTTCTGAGCTGTCCTTGCTGATTCCTCAAGGCTGCAGGAGACCAAGCACCAGGGCAGGCTCCCTTCTCAATTAACTATAGACTCAGAGGGAATCTTGAGCAGACCTTTAAAATGGGAACAGTGTTTGCCTGTTTCAGATGAGAGTGAAACTGCAGAACAGCATTTGGAACACGTTTGACTGGGTTTGGAACACATGTCAACAAAGAGAGCTGGCAGAAAAGAAGCCTCATTTCAGGGGCCTCTTTATTTCATGGTGAGCAGGGAAATGGACTCTACCCCCTACTTGTCTGGAGACACACTGTCTGAGCACTTGGAATGACTTCTGTATAGAGCATGGCAACAGATCATAGAATCACAGCAGAGTTTGGGTTGGAAGGGACCTTAAAGAACATTTCATTCCAATGCCTACCATGGGGCATCTTCTACTAGACCAAGTTGCTCAAAGCTCCACCCAACCTGGCCTGGAAACAGGTGGTAAAAGTGATATGAGATCTCAAAAAAAAAAACACAAGAAAAGGCTGGAGCTTTTGTTCTCCTCAGTCACTGAGGATTTTGTCATAATCCTCAAGGGGTCCTCAGTCTCACCTCCATATTTTCACTGAGAATACCACAGCACAACAAAGCAAATTCAGCACATGAGGAACAGAGCAGTGTGTTATAAAACTGGTTATTACCTTCAATGGCAAAGGGTTTTCCCACAGTTAGGAGCTTGCAGTCAGCATCTATTGACACTTCATAATCTAAGAGTGCTTTATCCATGATGAAGGCATCAAGTTTTTCTGGATCATGCCTGTGTTCAACATCAAAGTCAGAAACACAATCACTTCACAGTCTAAGTGACACTGAACATTTGTCTATGCAGTTTTTTGGAAAATTACTGTATGAAAACAGGGACCAGGGACTGCTATTTGCACATCTGCACTTAAAACAAAAACTGATTTATATTTTGAAGGACAGAATTGTGCATGAGATGCAAACTTTGTGCATTAAAAGCAGTCAGTGTGTTTAGGACTTACTTTGCTCCCACAAAATACTATTGTTCTGGAAGACAAAAATCACTACAAAATGTTGGACTTTGACTCAATTAAAAGAAGCACAAGGCTTTAGTGGAGAAGATCAAAAATTGTTAAAATACTGTTGCTGTCCTGGTTTCTTTGTGATGTTAAACCTGGGGGATATTAGAGCAACAAACCAGAAGGATAACTTACTCAAAGGTATTTCTCCTTCTTTCTCCTTGAATACGAGGTAAATTATTTCCTTCACCCAAGGAAGGAAATCTATCTTTTCTTTGTGTTGTCTTCATTAACACAATGACTGAATTTTACTAAAATAATAATTTCTGAACAGCATGTTTGGATAAAAATAATGATACAAAAGAACAGCTGCAGTGCCTGTTCTCATCTGATCCCAGGACTGCACCCTCCATTCCTGCCTCCTTAAAAGTCTGGGTGTTCTCCTGATGTGATTAGTTCACTGATTTCAATCCATTGACTCCAGTTTGACCCAAAGAACTGCCATGTGTCTTAACTATCAACAGGATGGGTCTGGGGGAAAATATATAAACAGGAAACAACAGGAAAAAAACTTCTGGTGAAAAGTTCTCGGGCCATCTGCCAGGCAACTTTTAAGATAAAATGAATGAATGGTTTCAAGCTTTTTACCACCCACACTGCTTCCTGGAAGAGTTGTGTGACCCCCAGACTGTTAAGCACAAATGTCTCTGAGGCACACTGACACCATGATTCCCTAAAGCAACAAGACTTTTATTATTTTTACCAGTCTATGCTTCTTTTATTAATTTTAATGATAAATTAAGGTTCCTCTGGGAGAACCTTCTTTCCTCCCACCACACTGAGGAACCTCATTGGCAGCTTTTGCTTGGACTGGATGTTTTTCTTCTGAATGTTTCTCACTGCCTGATGAAGGGCTCCCAGGCTGAGGAACTTGCCAGGAGTTTATACACTGCCCTCGCCTGATGGCAGCCCCACACCCAGGCAGGCATTCCCACCTGGCCTAAATGGGCATTGATGCATTGAACTCCTGTGTTTTGCGGGACCCTCAGCACTGGGAAGGACAGGAACAATGGGACATGGCATCCATGGAGTGGTGATATTTTCTACATCTGTCTCTCTGTCACTGTCTTTCTCTCTCCCCACCACCACCATCACCACTACCACCTCTCTCTTTCTCTCTCTCTCACATTTACTGTTAAATAAAATCCACACTATTGACTTTGGCCTCGTTTTCACCTTAATCCGAGCATCTCTCTCAGCAACTGCAATAACCAGATCACAACAACTGGCCCGGGGGCAGGTGTGGTGTTGCATGCAGGGGCTCACTTCAGGTAGGCCACCCCGTCAGTGGTGGCGGGGACGTTGTAGCGCCGCATGTACTCGTGCATCTCCGGGAAGCTCTGCCTCACGTAGTCCTCCGCGCTGCTCTCCCGCACCGTGCCGAACCGGAACCCTTGGGACGGGTGGTGAAGCTGAGGGGAGGAAGGAGAGGATTAGCAGAGCCATTTGCCTCCCATCACATCTGGTATCTCAGCCCTAGTGTGCCACCAGCTCCTCAGAAATCTTCAGCGTTCGTGGACCTGCCTCTCTGGGTGTTTTCCTGCAGGCAGCTTCCCAGCCCGCAGGAAAAGCCTGGAAAGACTTACCAGGTGCCTAAATAGCCTGTCTGTGTACTCTCGGGGTTCTCTTCAAATGCTGAAAACAATCCCCATGAAACACCCTGAACACCCACATGTAGGCGTTTATTGGGATTGTTTGTCTCTAGAACAATGTTTCAGGAACTGTGATGAGAAGCCTCTGGGCTGGCTACAATCCACCTTCTGGGCTCTGGGTACCCAGCAAAGGACACACAGCCTAGATTTGTTTTGGCAGAATGTTTTACTTTGTCCTTAGGGATGAAATTTAGCCTTCTGCAGAAGAGTAGCACCCCCAGTCAATTTCTGGAAGTCTAGATACCACATCACAGTCTTGGCTGCCATTCCTCACAGACAAACTGAGGACTGAAAGGTCACCAAAAAGTCTCCCCTGACAGTGAGAAGGAGGGAGAATTCCCCTCTGCACGGCCCAGGCTGCAGCCATGGATATACACACAGAGTCTTTTTGCAGTTCTGCGCCCTGCCCTTCTCTGAACTGACTCCACAGTCTGCAGCCCCAAGGAGCCCAGTTCAGGTTTCACAGACTCCTCTTTCCAAAGTTTCTGTTTGCCTTTGGAGCATTTAGTGGCTCCTGGGGGAAGCCTCGAGCTGCCATGGAGGAGTCAGGCAGTGTCTTCCACTATGCCAAGCGCTTCCTTGGGCTGGCCAAGTGCTGCCAAGCCACACTAATTAAAAAGCCTTCAGCTACCCACCAGCCTCTAACAGGCCAAGCTTTCAGAGCACAGGAAGCCAAACAGAGCTAAGGCTGAAGCAGCCATGCTGTATTTGCTTCCCAGGAAGCTCACAGACATCACAGCAGCTTGCAAAGATGATCTCAGCACAGCCACGCTCTGGCTGGCAAAGACCAAGCAAAGAAGCATTCTGCCAGTCCATCTGGCCTCTGCACTATCACCTAAGCAGAACAGAGTGCAGGGCAGCACAAAGCCATAAAAAGACCTTTTCCAGTCTTCTCTTCAACGACCCCAGGGATAAAAGAGTGTCTGTAGTTTTTTTAAGAATGGCAGAGGTAGGATGTAAACTCACTGTCACCCAGTTTAGTCTGAAAAGGAAGAGAAAAAGGTCTTTTGGATGGTGTTTCTTGTTGCCTCATTTCTCTTCACAGAGAAAAGTAAGACACAACTTTTCCCAAAGATTTACCAGGAGAAACATGAAGAAGCAGCAGAGACAAAGGAAAATAATTCATCTCTGCACATCTGGAATGTGAGTTAGAGATTGTTTATCTTGAGTGACCAATCCGGGTCCAGCTGTGTCTGGACTCTGGAGAGAAACTCACGAGTTTTGAGTTAGAGTCAGATAGGTAAGTTAGACGTAAGTATATAGAATAGCACCTCTCCAAATCGTGTATTAATGTATTATAGTGTAGATTTAATAAAGAGAGTGTTCAGCATCTCAAAGCCTTCTGATCTGCGTAGACATCATTCATTCCCTTCCCACCGGGGTCTGCTACTTTTACAATAGTTGCTGGTGCCATGGAAGCTATGAACATTCTGTATTTCTGGTAATTTTTACCTGAAATTGAAAATTAAAGTGGGCAGTGGACCACCTTGTGGTCTGCTGATCTGGTCCCTTTGTTGCAACCCAGGAATGAGACCTGCTGCTAATTCCAAGTCTGTGGGTATGAGGCGTCCTGGCTTTTTTTTTTTTTTTAATGTGTTCTGGTGTAGATGGCTGTGGGCCAAGCAATGCAGGGTGTGCCTCCATCTGGAGCTGGCCATAGTGCTGTGCCAGAAGGACTGTGGGCACAGAGGGAAATGTTCTTGCCTGGGAGTGTGGGAGCAGCATTCAGGTGCCAGAAGACATAAATAACAGGAGTTGGGCTGTGACAATACCTCATGGAGACTTCCAGCACAATGCTGCCAGCCCCAGTCTTGAGACATTGAAGATGACCTACTTAAAGAAGGAACTTGGAGTGAGGTTCATGCACTCTCTGTCCCAAGAAGACCACCACCATGGTCAGGACTATTTTTTTTAGGTTTTATTTCTTGGCAGTTTTAGTGAGGAGACTGAAAACCCCATTAAGACCCAACACTGAACCACACTGGCATTTTCCAAGTCAACTTAGGTGCTTGTTGTGAAGTTTGTGACCCACCTAGTGATGCCAACTGCACAGCAACATCTGATCTGCAGATAAAGTCTTCACTGGAACACATCTCTCACTCAGACTGTCACCAATGTCTGCATTTGGCTAAACTTCTAAGCCTGAATGAGAAAGGCTGGTACAAAACCAGTAAACTGCAACTCCACACAATTTTCTGTCTTAAACCCTTTA
>VXBC01001838.1:144307-173101 GCA_013399945.1 Ploceus nigricollis | reverse complement strand
TTTGCTTTGTGTTGGGCACACTGTCAGATTTCACCCCAAATGATGACAACACCGGAATGTGTATTAGATCAGAAGTCTATCCGGCTTAATATCTTTTCTCTAGCAACATCAAATGTCTGGTGGGAAGTTTTGGGAAGTCTGTACAAGGGAGTTGTTCAGCCATCCCTTGTAGCCAGGGCTCTATCTGCTTCTGGTAATCTCTCCTTTTTCTTAAACATCATTTTGTGTCTGCAACTTTGTATTTGATCAACTCCTTTTACGAAGGATAAAAGTTAACAGTTGTTTTAACCATCTACATCTTTCAAGGACTTCTGTTTTCTTCTTATTGCTGCTTACCCACAGGAGGAAAAAGTTTGCTTGCAGGTCTGTAGATTGACAGTGCAAAATGCTGCCAAAAGCACTTCACTGATGATTTGCCAAGAGTGCTAAGGGTTACTTGCTTCAACAGAAGATAAAAACTTCAGGATGGAAACAAGACTCATCACTTGTCATTGCTGCTTTCTTACCTTCTGTAGTCCTCTCCTGGGAAGATTATGTGACAAGATGGAAACCACAAATATCTTTGTCCTGACAGGAAAGGTAAATACCATAGTCTCACTCTGAATCTTGCTTTATTAGTTGTCTCTTTTTTCTAATATTTTCTGTTTCTCATGCTCTCTCTCTTTTGTCTTTCTTATGTTTTGAAAGTCCTATACTGAAAGAGTCTTTCTGTTTTCTATAAACCAACAATGGAATGTTAATGCCTAGGGCTTCAGAGAAATCATAAAGTCTGAAAAATCAGCGTTTGAAGAATCAAGAATGGATTCTATGTATTTATTTTTTTTTAAACTCATAATTCGGGGGGGCAGTTACATTTATATCAGTAATTGCAAACATAAAGACCAGCTTACTGGAAGAAATAGCTGTTGAAATTACAGTAATTTCTACTATGTGAATTTTCTGCTTCTGTGTGTATGCTGTGTTTCTTCATTCAATACTCAGTGTCAGAGATGAATAACCACCACAAAGCAGGTAAAGGGCACTAGGAAATGTTGACACTTTTGTATGCAGAGCACCTGGAGGTTTGCTGGTGACTCAAGTACAATTAAAAATAAATGAATGCAACAGCTGCAGATCTATCTCCAGACATGAGTTTTCCTGGCACTTGGCTGAGATAGCCTTACAAAGTCCCTCCAAATTCGGACATCTCTGGCTGTAAGAAGTGGAAAGAACAAGGTTTGTTCAGACCTGGATGAGGCTCTGAGGTAACAGTGAAGTGAGGTTTATGCACTCTGTGTCCCAAGAAAATCATCAGCACAATTGCCCTGGCTTGACAATTCACTGAACAAGATGTGAAGATTGCCATGGGTACAGATATTGCAAAATAGCAGTATGTCAAATAAGGATATTTAAATTTCTTTAACTATCAGATCACTGAATCACAGAATCATTAAGGCTTAAAAGACCCTAAAGATCACACCCCAATCACTAACCCAACACTGCTGAGCCCATCACTAAAATATGTCTCCAAGAGCCACATCTACAGGTCTTTTAAACCCCTCTACTGATCATGACTTCACCACTTCCCTGGCAGCCTGTTCCAATGCCTGACAACCCTTATGGTGAAGAAATTTTTCTGGATCTCTCTTCTGAAGATCCATTAGCATTTACCAAGCAACCAGCCCTTTGAGTGCTATCTGGCAAGGCCATCACAGCCAACTGCAGTTGACTGTGAGCCTCAGCAGGGAAACACCAACAGCCTGGGCAGTCCAACAGCAAGGGTGTGAACATATCAATTGAGTAGCTATGTTAAAAGCTATTAACTGCTAACGTATTTTAATATTTTATTTGTTAGAAGCTAAAAGGGGTTAAAAACTTTAGTGCTGCTGGTTAGTGGCTCTCCAAAAAAGGGGTGACAGCTCCAGCAGCCAACAGTATACAAACAGTATAGCTTTTGTGTCTCACATACTGGAGATCCTGCATTTTGTATCAGTGAACTGTTTTATACCTGAAGCAACGGTGTATCCCATGAGGGGCCATTCTTTAGGTCACCCCAAAGTTTTAGAACCAGCTCCACACTCTACTGTGAGGAAGCTGTTGCACATGAAGCTGTCATGATGGACGTGGTGATATCCCATTTGGACCTGGTTTAGTGTTTGGGGCAGACTCAGGAGATGAGTGAGACATGGAGCCAGAGGGGCCTGAGCACTTGTCTTGAGCACTGAGTGCTTGGATTTTACCGGTTCAGGGCTGTGGAATGCCAAGACCAGAGGATCTTGCTGCACAGGACAGGGATGGATGGCTCAGGAGGATGTCCCATCTTCTGTGAAGGCAGCAATCTTGAGAGGAAGAACTAGGACATGCTGCTGGAAAGTAGAGGGTGCAGGAGAAAGTCTAAAGAGCTGTGAATTCTGGAACTGGTGTACCTGTCAACATTGCTGTCCCTGTGACCTCTCAGGACAGTACCTACAGTAGGACACATGAATTGTGCCCAGCATTTCCAAGAACGAGTCTCACTGCTGAAAAAAACATATCATGGGTAATGAAACAAACAAGAGGCAATGTTTTTTTGCACTGTGTAAGAAAACAAAGGGAAATATGAATGCTGCCAAGCACTGAGGAGGTGAAACGGCTGTTGGGTCCCTTGAGACAGGGAGGCCATGTGGTGTTTAAGAAAACACCAGAGCTTTACAGTACATCCAACTTCTCTGACAGTGCCAGGACAAGCTTTGGGACTTCTCGGAGTCTTCTGTGCCTTGCATAACATGGTGCTCCCAGACAAATGATGTTTGTGCTTCTTGCTGCTGAAAGCAAACACTGCAGCTACCAGTTCTCTCAGCTTGGCCCCTTACTTCCATATCTCCTTGGTTTCTGTCTGCTGTTGTTAAAACATCTGCTGAGTGGGAAGTGGAGAACTTGTTTTATTTGGGAAGATGTTGAGACGAATTGGGCATCTGCATATATCTATGGCTTGGGGTGCCAATTATGCATGAAAATACCAACATGATAAACACCAATGTGATGAAACCACAGCAGCAGAAACAGGAAAACACAATCCTGAATGACAGGGGTTTTGCATAACTTGGCACATTCCATTTTATGTAATGCATTGCCATTGCACTCAATGCTGTCAGCTGGGGAGAGCACCTAGATGCCAACTTGTAAAGAAACAGGCCCAGAAATCTCCAGTGCTGGTTGGGATTTAAAACTGAAAATGCAGCAGTTAACCTTGGCCCACTCAAGGCTGTGGGACTGTGGAGTTTTGAGGTCTTTCTAGCAGGTTCTGGCTTTTGCATGACTTTTCAGCACTGCAAAGTCAAATGATTTACCTCAAGGACTTCTCCCCCCTTGATGCCTCAGTTTAGTTTAGTGTAATTTTGAGGTTTGCATCTCATTTAGTTGCCATTTACTTTTGGAGTAAGAACCCAGGTACAGAAAATTATGGTCTCAGGTCCACAGAAGTAGGCAGTACAATATTGCCTGCTGATCCCATGGAGTTTGAGCTTGCTAGGACCTGTGAGGAGACAAGGAACATCTAAACAGAGCAGCTATTGGGAATGGAAATTGTGGCTATTTTCTACAAGCAATGGTGTAACTGAAATCTAGAAAACTGATTGATGGGGTGCAGCAGCTGCCTCACTGAGTCTGGCTCAGAACCATTCTGTGAAATGGGACTGGAGGAAAAGTGCTTTGGGAACTCCATTTCTAATCATGATCTCAACTCATGAAAAGCATTTCATCATTCATTCTGTTGGCCTCTTCAGTGCCCAAACTCAACTCCATGAACTATTTTCTTGCTGGAAATGAGAAAAGGGCAACCCCCAGTATGTAGCTGAGGGCAGTGCCAGTGACCACTCACTTCAGTGACAGGGCTAATGTGGATTTAGCTTTTGCCACCACCTATAAAGGTGCTTTTTAATTTAAATAGGGTATAGAAAGAAGGAACATGTGTGAAAGCACTTTCCTAACTTTTATAACAACTTATGAAGAAAAACTATGGTGCAAAAGGTTTTAGTAGCTCACTTCCACAACAGTGCTGGTTACCTGTTACAACACCAAGTGCAGTGTTTAATGGGCACCTTGTGCATCAGCAGAATTGCCAGCATGATCTCTGCCAAGCAACTGCTGCACAATCTTGAAAATGTGCTCAGTTTCAGTTGCTAATCACCAGAGAAGGATAGCATTAGAAGAACTGATGTGGTTTTAGAAATCTGCTTTTTTACAATGACACTTCTGTCTCTCACACATAAAACAATAGTATTTTACTTTGCATTATGTAGCCCACACATTTAGGTGGTTTCCCAGCCACCAAGAGATTTCCCATAGCCCAGTGAGAAAATATAAGCAATTGGAAGTGATAAAGTTTCAGGGGAAAATGAACAAAACAAATGAAATAATAATTAAAAAAAAAAAAAACCCAACTACAAACCAATATAAAACACTTCATGGGCTTTCCCTTCTTTTCTGCAGGAGTTTTGAAAACTAACTAGTGAAACTAACTAGTGAATATTTATGGGGTGCAGAGGGAGATGAAAGAAAATTATTCACAGTGAAGCACATGAATTTCAGATTTTAGCAGATGAAAATTCACAGCTCAACTTCTGGAAGTGGAGGTTTTGATCAGGAAGTGTCCTACGTGTTCAGGCTTCCGAAGCCGAGACGTTCCCAGGGCCTCCAGGAGAGGGTGTTTGCAGAATACATTTGAATCAATGCTTTCGCTTCTCTGTTGCGAAATGTGTCGTGGAGCTGATTCTTTCCTTGCCAGGATAATGACACATTTCCTTAAAATTCAGTCACTTTGAATCCAGCTCAGAGAGGTCATTAGCTGGCATAAAACCTGACAGCTGCACAGAAGTCAATGAGCAGCTTCAATCTGGACATGAGTGCAGAGTCCACTGCTGACAGTTTATTCTCTTCACTGCAACAAGGGAATACGTGAAAGGAAACTGTGACTTAGGTCTCTGCTCAAAAATATGAACCTTTGTGTTCACGGTCCCTGTGTGAGCGCTGATAATTAAATGTAAGATCTGCTCTGCTCCTTTGTGTGCTGGAAAAGCTGTTCAGCTCAGGGATGAGACTGGAGACTCAGGTCTGTGGTTAATTTCTGAGGGTTGCCCTGATGATTCAGGTGCTGGGCAGTGCAAAAAGGTCTGTAAGAAAAGCACTCTGGAGAATATGAACTTGCAGGTGTGTTTATCCCTGTTTCTTAATAGCATTCTAAGAGTTTTCTGGACAGAGGGATCTCGGAGCTGTGATTTATTCTGGGAGGGCTGAGGACTGTAAGGTAGAAAGTGTAAAATGTTGTAAGAAAAATGGGTAGACTGGGGGAAAAGAAGTGATGTAATTCCCAAAAGGCAGCAGATCACTGCTTCCAATTCCACTTCAGCAGCAGAAAGCAGCTGTAAAGATGTTCCAGATGGAGTCACTTCATCCAGCATGTTCTTCTGCTTGGTCCCTGTAAAACATGGCTAATGCACTGTCATGCAGGTGAAATGCTTTTCAAACTACACGTGAAGGAGAGCTGTGTGGCTGAGAACATGTTCAAGCTACTAAAGAGATACCAAAGAAGATTTCTGGTTAGAGAATTCTTTTTGTCCTTCCATCCTGAGTCTCCAGTCTCTGGATGTAAAACTATCACAGATTTCTACAAGCATCTGAGAGCTGAAGGAGGAAACCTAATGTGGCAGCAACTTTAAGTGTAGGCAGTTTAGCATTTTCAAAATCATCGTCTTTAAAATTATTTTTCTTACAAAATTCTTTCTGATCCAGCTGTTGCTGGAGGTCAGTCCTCCTACCCCTTGGCCATGTGGCAACTGTCCCCTGGGTGCCAGGGCTGAAAACAGTCCTCTGCCCAAACCTGTAAGCAGGAATAGTGCTCTGTGCTTTCCAGCAAAGAACAAACAACGGGTTTGTGTTATGAAGGGGTCATGAGTTACCAGGATGAGAGGTTTCCAATTGTAGGTGGGGGAACTGTCTACCTGCACTGCCCTCATTTCTTCAACACATTATTTGCTATTTGCTTTGGATTCAAGAGCATCAAATGAAGGTAAATCAGAGGGAGTCCTGTGTTACAGACTGATCTAACTTTGGAACAGAAAGGGAATTTTTCCTTCTTGGAATCAGTGAGGAATGTGTTAAGCATGAAGTGTAAATGAAAAATTATGGGCATATTTGGATATCCTGGCCTCTTTCACAGTGGCCATTAATATAGACATTAATACTTGACTTTACCTGGTGTTCAGTCAAATTTCAATGCACCCAGTGAAAACCACTATTTCTTCCAGAGGACTTGCACCCTTGTCATCCCTGAAATCCAGTGGATCAGTGCACGACTTCTGTCTCCAGGAGGGTGAGCCAGACTAGCACTCTGATCTCTGTAGATCACTATGGTTGTGACTTTCATGAACAATAACAAACATTCTCCATGCTGCTAAGTCAGCTACACAATGACTTTCCACCTGTCAGGTGGCAGGATCAGCTTGTGCACCTTCACTGCTCTCTGCTACTTTTTGCCAGTTACTTCAGTGACTTCTTCTTGTAATTCTCCACTTGCATTATTTCTTGCAAGGGTCCGAGCCCCACCTATTCTGCAGTTGCTATTTCTGGTGGTGGGCTAACTTTCCTTTTTTCAAAATATGTTATAACATTCAAGTATTTCAGTATTTAGCTTGAGAATAAGAAACTGACACTCACATAGATGGGAAAATGCTAAAACACATGAATTCCTTCTGGTTGCTTGAAGAACAACCTTCATGACCTGCACCACATGGAATGCAGACAGCAGGACTTCCTCTCTTCCACACCTACCCCTAAATTTTTTGGCTCAAACAATGAGGGGAGGTGAAGAGCGGCCAGGGCAGTTGGTGACAGAGTGAGGCAATGTGCGCAGGTGAAGACCTCAAGCAGTAAGGGTTAACATGCAAAGATAACAAAAAGATAATTGTTAGCAAGAAGGCATAAAAAAGCATGTTTCATTGGGAAAGGAAACTTGATTTGCAGAACACTGCAGGCATTGTCTGATAAAATGAGTATCGGAACGAAGCAGATCTGAGCTGGACAGATTCCGAACCTCCAAAGCTGTAATTTTAACAAAAAATCTTTAATGAGGTGATGGGGAAGCTAAACAAGTCAAGTGTTCAACACCATAAATTGCATGGGGAAGCTAAAGAAGTCAAGATTTCACCTCCATAAATTGCAGGTGCCTTTCATTCCTGTACGAGACAGCTCTGCAATTCTTTATTCTGGCTGGAGCTTGATACTCAATTTTGCCTTTGTCTGAGAGTTTTTCACTTTGCTTTCTGTGACACTGGAAGTCCTTTTGAGTTCAATCCTTCACTGACTCATTAATACTCAGAAAAGCACTATGTATTAATTAGCAGACTGTGATGCTGTGAATCATGACCTTCCTGTGCCCAGTAACTTCCTTCACAGAGCCACATGCTCTGTAGTTTCTTCCTTTAATTGTAAAAAGAACCCTGTGGTCCTGTACAAATACTAAACCCCATGGCAGCAGTACGATTTTTTAAAATTCCACTGAGTTTGTAACTTGATTTTTTGCTAAACAATTTAATGCATTTAATGCATATTTAAATAAATGCTACTTCATTATCTATTTAACACAGAGCAGTTCAAGTGGTGCCCCTTATAATGATTCATCTCAGGCTGCTGCAGTGAAAGACCACAGCAGTAATTTCCATTAGTGTAATTCCTACAAAAAGTCCTTTTTCAGGAAGAAAATGTACCAATAAACACACAACAGTTATGGCCTCACTCTAAAAATGGCTGAACTCGATGGAAAATATCATTAAAAGAAGGAGTATTTGAATCATGCCTCTAATGAGAGACCACCTATAGAGTGGCTTGACCTTTTTCTGTGATTTGGTGTTGCTAAAGCTCATCTGCAGTTGCTTGCCAGCTGTATTTCTGGACAGTTTTAATACAAGTAACACAAGGTATAATAAGGGCCATAAGGCCTCTAAGTTAACTGAGATGCTCATAAATCAGAAATGAGAGCTTGCACCCTCATGTTTTATATATCTAGATACAAATATCTGGGTGGTTGCACATTCTGAATTCCTGATTAACAAAACCACAGAAATAACTTGCCTGGACCACTCAGAGTGCTCAGTTTTGTAATAAAAATATGGGCATCTCATAAGAGCAAGTCTTCAGGCACTGAACTAGGAGGAGATCAGAGATTTCTGGGGGCTAATCCCAATGCACACCCAGGCTGCTTGAAGGACTTGCTGGGTGACTGTAGGTGTCTGTAGTGTATTTCTTGGGGCACTTTTTTTTGGTGAGTTTTGAAAACACCATCATTAATGGCAGAGAGAAAGAGGCACCTCCAGGGAATGGTTTAGGTGATCTTGTCCTGAAGTCAGTGCATTAACAGCAGCCTACCTGTACAAACTATAACTGTAAAGGTATATTAGACTGACTAATAATATCTTACCTCTTCATTGCAGGCATGTAAAGTAAGGAGAGACAAGGCAGTGAAATTGCTGGTGATGGAACCCAAAGGACTAGCCCTTTTTTTGTTAAATGAAGCTAAATAGGTTCAATATTTTATGTCAAAATATAACGCAGAAAGGAACTTTGCCACTGCCAAGAGGTGTTTTTGGAGGTAAAGTGTTGCAGAGAAGTAAAAACATAAACAGAGTAAATGGCTACTCAATTGTGTAGTAAAGATGGGAAAGAAAAGCTGACAGCTATTACAAAAGTCACAATGGATAGATAGCATCCAAAAACTCATTAAATTGTTGAAAGAACAACACATTTTGCAGAAAGGAAGGCCAGGTGTTGGACTACCTAATGGAAAAGCTGTCCAGCCCCTCTCCTTCTGCTGCTGTTTGCTTCCATCTTAGCATGTTTGAAATATTTCTTCTGCCCCATGGGCTTCCAGAATTATTTTGCCTCAAATAACCTGAACTACCCAACACACTCAGGACATCATGGTGCATCTCCAGTATGTGTTCTTGCATGAAAAAGCCAAAAGCCATCCAGGTCCCCTTTGCCACTAAAAAAACTCCACTCTCTGGGGAGATCCTGGGCAGAATCACCGGCCATGAGTTGTTTTGCAGAGTAAAATACCTTCTTTCTAGGACTTATGCGTGGCTGTACCAAAGAGTAAAATACATATAACTGAGCAACCTGGTGGAGGGTACTCCTGCCCATGGCAGCTGGGTGGAACCAGGTGGTTTTTAACGTCTCTTCCAACACAAATCATTCTGTGATTCTGTGATCAGACCATCCCCAAGGCAGGCTCCTGGTCTGCATGCCTGGAGGAGGAGTATCTGAACCTTGGAAAGAGCTCAGCTCTGGTTGAGTACCTGGCTGCCAGGCACTCTGACAAAGAATATTGTTATAATATTTTTGTGTAAAACCTAAGAGGTGACACTAGAAGAAAAAGTGAAACGAGCCTCTGTGATTCAGATGAGAGAAGAGATAAAAGTAGATGAAATGATACAAATACAATGCTTTTTCTCTATGTCCTCTGTCTGTAGACAAGCTTTTAAACTTCTTTGCCATGTACTCTAGAGAGCTTCTTAAGAAGGATTCAGGACATGGATGCATGTTCTGTCTGGGCAGCCAGCATATTCATCCTGTAGCTATCCTATTCCCTTGTCTTCAAACAGGAGGCTGAACATGTTCCAGTGGACACAAAAGCTGTATTTGCCAGTTTCCACTGGCGAGAGATGATGTCTAAAACCTGTACAGTTAGAAAATGAGGCAGGAGGGAGCAGCTGTGGCCCAAAACTGCCCATTTTCTTAGAAGAATTAGATTCTAAGGTGGCAGGACATTGCTTCAAGATCTCTACAACCTATCAGCTCCTGTTGTACCTCCTAGGAAAGAGGGCAGCCACCTTTGATGGACACTGCAGGAGTGTGCCTCTAGTGACCTGCCCTGGTTAAGATTCTTACACAGAAAATACATAGCAAGTTCCCCAAATTCAAAACATATTCCAGTAAATTAATTCTCATTCCTCGCACTGCCTTCCTTCTGCTCTGGTTCCTGTCTCCCTGGCTGCTCCTCCTTTCAGCAGCTTGATGATATTTCTATATTCCCTTCTATATCATTAGTGCATTTAAAGGTCCAACTGAGATAGCTCTAATTCTGTCCTTCCTGACTGTTCACAACCTCAGATGGGATTTGCCATTTATGGCTGACAGCCTGAAGAAATTACATGTCTTACATCACCTCGAGAAGGCTGCTCCTCTATTTTGGGCTTTGTTTTTTAAATAAATTTCAAAAGCACAGTACAAAGGGCACATGCATACTGAAAGCAGCAGAAGGATGTTTAGAAGTATATTTAAATTAAAAAGGTTATTTCTCCCTCCTTCTGCCTTCTTTTTGAAATGAGTCTCCACCACTAAAAAGAAAGAGGTAAACATATCTGGGAAGAAGAACCCAAGCAAAACATCTTTTAAGTCACATAAAAAATGCTTTAAGTAACTAACTAAAATGTGGTGCCTGTAAATATGTGACTGCTGTGGCCCAAACATTTCCTAAACCTAAGCTTTAACTCTTAGGGAGAACTTTGAATAGCCACAGCTCAGGCTCTTGTGTGAGCAAGGTTAAACCAGTGCACTTTCTATTACAACTGCTCTTTCAGACTAAGACTTTGGAGGTAAATGCACGAATGACACACATAAAACTACTCTGCAGCTCATGTAACGGCCGGCAATCTTCTTCTTCCCTAAAATCTGTGTTGTCTTACTCCCACAATGCGAACTGGTAACTACTCAGAGGCTTAGATTTATTCCATAAAGCAGGGAAGTGCTTTTCCAGGAAAGGCTAGTAATCCCACTGATGTAATGGAATCACTGGGGTTACTAACCAGGAGTCATCGGTGTTTCTGTTCTGGACCAAGGGCTGTGTCTGCAGCACCTGACACGCTTCAATGTTCTGAACTAAGCTTCAACAGCACAGCTTTAGAATAATTTAATTTTCCTTAGAGCTGCAGGAATTTCCCAACACCTGTTTTAAAAACATTGCATGTGGTCACAGCAATAATGCTGAAAAATAGGATGTAATCTGATGCAATTTGATTTGATGGATGAGGAGATGCCCAGGCAAAGAGTAGAGGACCAACCTCATTTTCAAACCAACATTGTGGCTTCACACAACAATGTAACAGAGATATCCCTGGAGCTGGGGAAATGCAGCTGAAAGCTCTCATCTGCTTCTTAAGAATGCTTTGAGGAAATCACATACAATGGATTTTTGTGCCTTATATTGATGAAGATATTAATGCAATATTTATGATATTGTTTGTTGGGAGAGGAATGGCAGATTATTAGAAGCAATTTTCTTTAAGCCATAAATCAATTTTAGAGCGCCTTGCGTCAGTCACAAAACTATTGTTCTTTGTTTATAATATTTTTGGTAGAAACCATCTAGTTAGCATTGCAGGGAGTGAGCCAGGCACTGCAGTCACAAAGTTAAAACTGTCTGGTCATCAGCCTGACTGCGAGGTTTCATAGATGTAACAGATGGAGCCTGGCCTTTGCTGTCTGGAGGGACATATGTACCATTTAGTCACACAGTTTACAAAAGCAAGATGTATGCCCTGTTCTTGTGTTATTAAAGTTACTTTCCTACAGTGGAACAACAATCTATCAGTTCAGACCCTTCAGACAAACACATGGTGGATGGTTTCTGTACCAGCCTGAGTACAAAACTGTGGGTAATACAATCACACCTTCACTACAGAAAGTGCCACATGAGCAAGGGCAATCTGCTGTTGCCACCGTGTCCTCTGGAGTGACTGTCGGGTGCAGGGGATGCTCTGGTGTCACCTGCAGCCATCTATTCTCTCTAAAAGCCATTCTGCCCCTTGCTTTCATGATCATTACTTAGTAGCATATAAATTAAGAATAGTCTTAGAAAAGGACTGGATTTAAATTCTAACTGAAGACCCCTTGGGAAGGGGGAGAAAGCAAGTGGAGGAAGTTCTGAGAAGTCTGAGCTCTTTGCAAATGGATTGTCTACAACACTGCTCATCTCCTCCCATGACAGCTCCCCAGCAAAAACAACACTGCAAGTCAAATGCCTGACTACTTGTAAAGTGAATTCCACTGTTTTGAAGCATAAGGCAGGATTTTCCAAAATATTTCAGTTCTGCTACATTTCATTTAGCATTCATGGGGAATTTTGCCAGCACTGCCTTTGCCAGCAGCATTATGACCAGTGAAATACTTGAAAAATTCTACCTAGAGAGGATCAATGGTTTAGTCTTGTTCTGTGTAGTTGTTTTGTTTGAGTAGATCTCAGGATGATCTGAATCATCCAACTCATTTAAACAAGTCCCACCAAAGGGAACTTGGAACTGAACTCAAATCCTTAATCTGCATGTAGAACCCACTATTCTTCTCTGCAGTGGTCAGTACCAGAATACTTCACCTTTCTCCTCACCTTCAATCCTTCCCCCTACACTCTTATGGGTATTTAAAAGTCCTATCTCACTGAACTTTCCTCCTGAAATGCCACCAGGTTGTAAGTTATTGCAACCACAGTTTTCCACAAAGATTACTTTTTGATTTTGCTAGAAAGCATAAATTATGCAGCAGTGAATTTTGAGTGGAGAGAAGAAAAGGCTGTGTTAATAACAACAGACATGCTTTACCTTTGGGTCATGTATTCCAGAAAGTTCTTCATAGATCTTCTCTCCCACCATGACAGCAGCTAGGTTGGCTGTGTATGTCGACAGACAAAACAAGCAGAAGATAGCCCAGAGATTCATTAAAAACCTTCCAGTCCAGCACTTTGGGGGTTTGATGGCAGCTGTTCTTCCAAACAGGATCGCATAGCAGACATTGAGGGCAGAGGAGAAGGAGAACACTTTGTTCCTGTTCCTTCCCTTAGGGGTCATTCCAAAAGGACTTTTCCACTCATATAAGGTGAGGAATACAGCTGTGATGTGAAGAGCAACAAATATCCCCAGCCACATAGTCCAGTGAAGTGGCCACATAAAGGCTCCAATGGGAGCTGCAGTGTCTTTGGTCCTCACTAAGATCCCCAAACTGGTTGAAAAGAAAGGGCTGGTGAAATCAATCACTTGGCTTCGGGCAGTGTTGATGCTGAATGATGTCACTGCCATGTGAGCTGTACCAGCAAGAAGGTCTCCCACCAGCCCTGTCCAGTGGCCATTCTTCCAGGCACCGTATTTTCCATCCCCAACAATGTACAAGTCAAAATCAAAATTCATATCCTCAGCCAGCTTCTCCAGCAGGTCAATGCAGTAGCCATAGCAGCACTTCTTCAGCTCAATGGGGACGGTGTCATTGCCCCCTTGGAGGGTTTCAAACAGGTTGTCCAGCACACCTGAATCATTGGTCAGCGGGTCCAGGCACAGCTGCCCTGCTGGGCAAAGACCTTCATCATCTACATCCCTTGTGAAGACAAAGGGATGCTCAATCAGAGTCACCACCCTCAGGTGCAGCCGGGTGGGGTGTTGCATGTGACTTTTATGTCTCTGTGCCTGTTCTGGCCATATCCCATAGTCCATGATGATCTTCCCTTCTTGCCAGCTCCCCAGGCGCGTCCACATCGGGTTTCCAACAGGGTCGTGCTGCAGATTCCAGATGAAGAAATTATTTTCTGAGCTGACAATGGATGAGCCCTTCACCTTAATGTGGCCACTGAGACCATCAAAAGTTGTGTTGGCTAAAAACCTGTTGGAGAGACAAAGCAGGGGAATCAGAAGCAGACAGCTGAACCATGAATTTATGTTGAAGAGAGTAGATGGGGATGTTGCTGAACACCTGGATCATTAATAGCACATAGATCCTATGGTACAATGAACCAGCCACATAATTTATGACTAAATTATATGGGGATGCTCCCCTACGTATCTAATGCAAATGAAAACTCCTCGGGAAAGATGTATTTTTTTACTTACTAGGAAAAATGAGTACAAGAACAGTGATTTTTTCAGTTACCTTTGCCTCACAAACTGATGAAACACAGGTTAATTCTAAACTGAACTCACCAGATCTGCTGTCACTTTCCTAGATAAAAATACATATGAAAATGGAAGAGTGGAAATTATGTATGAAATGTCCTTCCAAGAAAAATGCTATAATCTCAGTAAGATCTAGCTTACATAAGAGGGGCTACTGAAGTGCTGTCAACAGCTTTCAAGCACTCTCAAGTGAACCAATCTGGATTCAAAAATGCAAATCTGGCATTGGTAAATCACTGTTAGACACTTCAGAATAAAGTAAGGGAAGAAAGTGAAAGATGGTTGCTCTAGGACAGGCAGTTTCAATTCTTACAAAAAAACCCAAAAAAAAAAAAACAAAAAAAAAACAAAAAAAAAAAACCACCCACCCGAAAAAGCCGTTTTTACAAAAAATGTGCAAAAGTAATGTTCTTAAAAGTGCAGTGCTGCCATTAAAGTAGATCTCATGAAGTGTGCCAGTTTTGCACTGCACATTTTGCATTGAGAATTCCGGGCTTTTATTCTTCCAGATACTGACAATAAAGTTGCGTATTTCCTTTGTATTGGAAGGCAGCGTTTGCTAGTAGCTGTCCTCTGTGCCTGTTGAATTCAGCTTCTGGCAAGCCATCATCAAAGAGGCTAAAAACGACATGGATAAAGGAGCTGAGAACTCAGCAGGAATTAAGTGTTTGAAGCAGAAAATCCTTTTCAGTGTGAACTCCATGAGCAGCTGAACTGCGTGCTGCTAACAACGGAGCTGTTATGCATTTGGCAGGGGCTGCACAAGCCTTACAACGGTGGTGCCACTAAAAACAACTGAGTTAAGCTGCTGCTAATATGGTGCAAGGCAAGTCATGTGCATTTTTTTTTCAGTAAGAGGCATTCAGAAGACAGACTACTCAGCTGTTGTAGCAGAATATAGCACTTCACATTACTCCTGAGAATTGGATGAAAGTAAGTGTTGGAAGAAGAATAAAGGCTGTCATTCCAGCCTCAATAAGGAAGACATAAACTTTTAAGTAGACTTAACTGTTTATCAATAGTTACAGAGGATAAAAAATAACCTTAAATTGATTTGAAAAGGATAGATCAATCGCAAGTGTGTGTATATCCATAGTTCTGTCCGGTCTCTACACTTTGTTTTGATGACTTTTGATGATTTTTGATGCGGTTTCAGCAGTTAAAACTCTGCACTGTGTAAGTCTCAAGGTCACAGAAATTTTACCCCTTTGCAAACGTAAATTTGTGAAAGTAAATGCTTTAGTTTTGAGTGTGGTTGTTTCTGTGATAGCCTTCTCTAAGGCAGCTTCACAGTTCTTGCTCAGTCACCTTTGAGTAGGTTGAGTTTGGAGAAAGATGACACAGACAATACTCTCAAAAGCAGATGATCTGTACATGTGCTAGCCTGGGTCTGGAAATCACACCTAAAAAAGGCAGACAGGTGTTTATAAATATAAACGTATATAAACTATAAATACAGTTTTCATGTTTTAAAACATTTAGTCCAGTGTTAAAGGACACCATAGCTCCAGTAATCAGTGGTATCTGCCACTGTTTGTCCACTCCTTCCCTCCTAATCCCTGCTTTCTATCTGATGGTGTAACTTCCCTGTTTGTTTATGTAAACACTATCAAGACAAAGTTTATGGGAGCAGGCAATTTTTAGCACTAAAGGAAGGTTTATGTGCCCATAAACTTGTTTGGATTTTATCTCTTTCTTACTTTTATCTCCCTCAGTTTCTGTAAAAAATTGTGCAACTTCTTTGCAAGCCTTGCTGGGCATACAGGCTGAAGCCATCACTGTGACAGTAAAAGTAAAACTATTCCATGTGTGTAGATGGACCTGCATGAAAATTTTTTTAGGAGACGTGCACAAAAGACTTAGCAGTTCACAGAAATGCCAAAAACGGAGGGAGACAAGTCCGCAGGTAGAATAAGCTTGCAAAGTTCTCATGAATTTGGCCCCATGTTGCTAATACAGCATGACCTGGGCATGAGAATGCTGCAAAGCAGGTGCTTTGGGAGTAACTGAAGCCATGGAACAATGCATAACATTCATTTTCTGAAGGTGGAAGGAGACCACTGGAATTAATGCATGCTGTTCCCTGACTCGTACAGTAGAAGCAAGCACACCCAGGAGGGCAGAACGAGCCTGCTGTCCCTGTCCTGTGGTTCTGTTAGGAGCGGGTACCTGAGAGAGATTTAGCATTTGAATGTACAGCTTCACCACCTCATCGAGTTAGTGGCTTACCTTTGCAGCTGATTTGCATGTTCTGTATTTTTTTGTAGTGACAGAACATGAATCAAAATAAACGATGGGAACCATGCTGGAGAAGCATTTTAACACCACTTTGTTTTATACGCAAGCAGCTGCGGCTGCTGAGCATTTGCATGCACTGTGAGCAGCACCAGTGAAACTCATGCCAGCAACTTCAAGTGAAAACTCCTTTACTCGATAACTTTAGGAAACAGATAAGAGGCTCTGACTACACTTCTTAAGCTAGAAATCTCCAGTGTGAATCTTTGGGAATTACAAGTGCTGGGTACTGCACAGACATGCTGGCAGTATCTGAGCAGCTGTTTCAGAAGGGCTACTGACAGATCTGTATGGAAAGACAGCCTGCACAAATTTCAGAAGGTGAAGGGCCAGATCCTCAAGTCTGACAGCTGAATGAATTTCTTGATGCTGTGTCAATATATGAGAGCTGATGTTCACACCGACAGTCTACGATAACTGCATCAAAGCTTTATCAGAGTCATTTCAGTTTGAACGACTCCTAAGTGTGTCATTTGCTCATTTCAGCTTTGTTTCTCATGTGCTTTGCTACAAGAACTGCTCCTTAGACCTTTAGCAGTACTATCAGTCTCCAGTAGCAGTATCTTTGTAGTATATTTAAGAATGACCTAATGAAATCTCAGTCTTGATGGTTGTGTCATTCCACCTCTCTTTTTGGGAAGCTTACTGGAGTCAAGAACTAGAATTGGCAGGGAAAAAGAGAAGCTTCTGGGGAGAACTTTTAGTAGCCTTGCAGTCCCTAAAGGGACTCTAACAGAGCTGGAGAGACTTCTTACTGATAGACAAGAGGGAGTGGCTTCAAATTGTCAGAGGGCAGGGTTAGATGGGATACTGGGAATAAGTTCTTCCCTGTGAGGGTGGGGAGGCCCTGGCACTGGTTGCCCAGAGAAGATGTGTGCCCCATCCCTGTAAGTGCTCAAGACCAGGTTGGACAGGGCTGGGAGCAACCTGGGATAGTGGAAGGTGTCCCTACCCATAGGAGGGGGTGGAATGAGGTGACGTTTTAAGGTCCCTTCCAACCCAAACCATTCTGTGATTTTATGGATCTAGGAAATAGCAGGTTGAAATTACCCAAGAAGCTGAGTTAAAGCTGTAAGACTAATTAAAGCTGTAAGACAAGATGAGGCTTTGAAATTTTAATGCCTTGTTCCATCAACAAGGATGCTCCTGTGAGCAGGCAAGAATAGATGAGGGAATCAATCTCATTGTAAGAGGAATAATGGACAGTGACTTACAACAGTAAAATCTTCAGGGGGTTGTACATCTATACCCATATCCATACAGATACAAGCATGCTTTGCCATGCACTAGGCCATTATTCTGCTCCTGGGTGCACTTAAATGTCTGCACAGCCAAGGTATGAGATCAGTGCTGGCAGAAGAAGCTCTTGCTGTGCCAGAGAGTGGGGCTGCTGTTCATCCACCCTTTACAGAGGGGCGAGGTGGGGGTCTGAGCACTGCTTCTTCTCCATCATCCCCTTCTCCATCCCCATGGACAGCAGCTCCAAGGCTTCCCACCAAGACAGATGGGTTCATTCAGACAGAAAAACGCACTCATTAGTAAAAAGCAGTTAAGCATCAGACAAAATTTTCATCTTTGGAGGCTAAAAATGCCTAAAAGCCCTGGTGAGATGGGCCAGGTTGGTCACAGTGAATCCACTCATCAGCATGTCACACCTGAGAAATTAATGGCACCACTCAGAGTTAATAGTTATGCTGCTGACGCAAATACATCAGCTCTGGCCACCAGGTACCTGTCTTGCTCATACACTGCAGAAACAGCTGCACTGATCTAGGACAAGGGTTTCTCTAACCTGTTATTTTCTCTTTAATAGAGTTCACAAGCAAATGTATAGGGAAAAAACCAAGGCTAAGCACACAATTCTTTCTTTCACTTCCACGATATCTTTACCAATATGAAGGGAAAATAAATTTCACAGATGTGAAATTGCATATTGTCTCCCAAAATATAACAAAAGCTAATGATTCTCTGTAGAGAGCAACAATGATGAATTATTTTTCATGAATACATTTAAGTGTTTTACTTTTGTTTTCCTTTTTTTCAATCTCTTTTTCAAACCTCAAAAAGCCTATTCATAAAACTGCTTGTTACTTGTGTCCTCTTGTTACTCTAAGGAAGCTCTTGCTAACTTTTACTTTTCAGTTAAAATATCCAGAATAATGTGGCAAAATAAACATCACAAGTCACTGGGGTATTGTGCGTTGGTCCAGTGTTTATTTCCCAAGCCCTCCTTCCACTCTTTGGAAACAGAGTTTTTGACTCTGAATGGATGAGTGGACTAAGGAAATGCTGGAGTCTCAAATGGTTGTGTTTTGAGCAGTGCTTTTAATATATTATTGTGCAGACCTATCCAAGAAAAAATTATGTTTTTCAAAAAAAGCATCAAGAACTTTTATCCCAACTCTGTCCAACAAAATCTTTAAGTTGAAAAGCAGATATAATGGGGGGAAAAATGCAACAGTTGCTGGATGTAGATTAAGTGATGAATTAATGTAGTTAGCCAAGATATTTTTGATTGTTTTCATAAAGAACCATGCAAGTTTTCAACTCATATGCTAAAAATGATAATATTTCTAAACAGGAACACACAAGCAGTTTTGGGAATAGCTTCTATATATATAGTGACATGCAGCAGAAACAGCACACTGTACTTTTGAATGCTCTCACCAGAAAAAACCCTCTGAGGAGATAAAGGTGCATCTTTTTCCTCTCTTTTCCATGGAAGCATACTATCAAGGGCTACTACACATCTTTATATTGTCCAAGGGCTTAGACAGCTCTGTTTTGTACACTCAAAATATCAGAAAATTTGACGGTAGCTCACTTTACATGAATAAATATAAATACAAGTTTCAGAGCACAGTCTGTAACCTCGCCTATGTTTACTATGTGATTTCTACTTCTGTGGAAAAGTATCTTCTTCTTCCACCAGAATCTCAAAGTTCTGGCTTCTCTCCCAGTGTGGCAAAGTCAAAATTTCATTATCTGCCCCAAAGTAAAGAAGTAGGAGGAAATACTGAAACAAATGTGTTTGTGAGGGAGGGTTAGCAGCATGATAGCTAACCCACAGAGAATGGTGGGAGGGAGAAGAAAATTATTTTTCTTGCAATACAGCAAATATTACCTAAGGGGGGGGAAAAAAAGGTAAAACTTACTTTGACAAATACTGGCCTGAAGTGATATTTCTTTCATCCGTGTCCATGCAGTTCATTGTACTTGGAATGAGAGCCAGTTCAGGCTGGATCATGGTGGCTGCTGCCACAGCCCTGGCTACCAGCTCCATGGCATCCTGCACGTAATGCTCGAAGACTGACTGAGTCGTCTTGCCGTGAGCGATGAGACCGAGGGGCAAACCTTCTGTCCTCAGCTCTTCCACATTCTGTGAATCCCCAATAATCCAGTGCAGCTCTGGAGGCATCACACCAAACTGAGTGGTTATCTCAAAAATCCTCCGCGTTTTCTCCATGTCACACCCAAACATCACCATGGTCGACGTCGTGTCTTTGATGCTCTCCAGGTAAAACTGCAAGTAGTTCAGAAGGTCACTGGTGGAAGTGAGGTTTGCTGTGATGTTTATAATGGACCCCAGGTGGAACTTGGAGCTCTGTTGTGTGAGGAAGAGAAAATCTGTGATGTTCCACTCCTCCTGGCACAGCATCAGGCTGAAATTGTACCAATTGTTCATCGCGAGAATCGAGAAAGTGACGTCAGCATCAGAACTCAGTGTGTTTTCTAAGCTCATCTGCAGGTGAAGGGGGTTCTGTGGTTAAAAAAATGAAAGACAATGATCAGAAATATACTGGAAACAAGCTAATGAGTCTGGTTAATTTTTATACACTTCTTTAGTTCAAAGTAACCACCTGCCAATCAAGAGAACTGTGTGAGCAACAGGAAAATTTACACCCACCCAGCTTAAGTGGACTGTGATTCGTGGGCTTCCTCTGCTAGTTTGTCTCAACTCCAGCAGTCATTAATGACCCTGTTTCTGAGAATACGTTTTTCTTTCTACCCACTTGTGCTTTTGGATTTCGAAGCATTCTCAAGCAAAGATTTCCCTGCACCCCTAAAAGGGATATGCGAAGTTATTTCCTTACTGCTTGAGTTCAGCCCATTTACAGACCCATTCACAAATGGATGCTGAAAAGTTCATTGATAAACAATAAGAAAAAATAAAGAAAACCCCTCAGTTCTTTTTATTATAGCTCTTTTTTTGTGTGTGTGTAGTTGGGGGAGTTTTTACAGACATATGAGTAACCTAATAAAATGGATCACAGTCTACCATCAAGGCACATCATGCCAACAGAACAGGACAAGTTACTCAATGCACAAGACGCGAAGGTACACAGACTGGTTTCTGAGCTGGAAAATATCTGATAAATAAGCATTCCATACTCATTTTTTCCATGTCACTGATGCTATTACAAAACGTAACCCATTATGTTTCCCAACACCATTGCCCTTCGCTTTATCTTTTCCAGAAAAGGAGGGATGATTTGAGGCTAACTCCTCTGTACTCTTAAGGTGAGTAGGTCTTACTATTTGATCATTCTTTTCCCTTACTTTCATTTCTCTCCTTTCCCTGGTCTAAAAACCAGATTTTTATTTACAGTTTTAATAAGAAAGGAAAAAAGTTAAAGAATACAAGCAATTCCTGGCATTTACTATGAAATAATTCTCTGCCCTACAAAAAGGCTTTAACCAGGCTTTCAGCTAGCATATTATATATTACTCCAACATTTGCTTTTAGTTGAGAAATTGATAGTCGTCCCTGTAGCTTTCCCAAAGAAGCTGTATCACTCTACACTGGCATTCAATTCCAGCCATGAGACTATCCAAAAAATGTCATGTCTGTTCCAGTGCACCTTTTGGTCTGTGAGAGCTTCATTGTGACTTTATGTCAGCATTTGTCTGTATTTGCGTCCACTCAAATTGTATATTACTCTACACAGGTACCTGGATTTTATTTTTTTATCCATTATGTTACTAAACACTTTAGGTCTGTTCATCCTTCTCTTACATCCTCAGTAGTTAATGCGTATTATGTGAGGGACCAAACCTTTTCAAAGTCAATAAAAAATGTCATTTTGGTTTTAAAAGTACTTTACTGATAACAACAGGCTCCAGGTTGTATGGATCTTAGAAATGTCATTCTGAATTCAGAATAATATGATAATGAGTCAATTTACACTAGTTTTATTAAACAAAACCCTGGGCTCTCCAACACAGATGTTAAGGGGTGAAATGACAAAAAAACTCCCAAACCCTGAAGAGCTATGCACCAGTTATAAGCAGCAAGCTCTCATTGTGTTAATTTGCAGTTACATGAACTCATCATCTGTTTTCCAGAGAGTTTAAATTCAGAGCTTGATAAAAAGAGTGCTGTAATTGAAGATGTTCTCAGTTCTTTTTGTTATCTCTTGGGTTTGGTACCTGTGGCCCTTTTTTTTTTTTTAACCAAGATGCAAGAACAAGCTAATTAAACAGATCACTGTCCACAATCGATGCCCATCATGTACTGCCAGCAAGACACAAGAGGGATGACTCTTTGATAAAAGACAAGTTACTCAGTGCACAAGGGGCTAACCTGTGCAGAATTTCTGAGTTCTGAGCTGGAAAACATTGCCTACTAATTAAAACACATGATAAGTTCAGGAGGGAAATAAAGCACTGTGCATAGTGGGTTTGGGAAGCTGGTTTGAATAAATTAGTCTCTGCAAACTGAATCGCAACAAACTTTTTTCCTGACGTTATGAGATAATCAGGTATTACCCTAGGCCCCCCGAGCACACACAGAGAAGGTGGAACTCTGCCTCAGGGCCAGAAAAATGCATGCAATTTTACTCAGCAATGCAGGTGAAGGCAGTTTCCACCTGACTGGGAGTTCTCAGGTGCAGGGCTGGACTCTACTACAGAACCACACCCACAGCACTAGTCCTCAGGAGCTCCTGCACTGTGATCCCTGTCCTACATGCAGCACACCTGGATATGTCAGCACAGGTCCAACAGCCCATTCCCATGCTGAGACACTCCTCCTTCCTGAACAGGGGTGTTATTTGGGATAACCTGGCTTGGACTAAGCCTGCGGGTAGAAGTGCTCCTCTTCTAGGAGCAGTAGGAGTGAGACCATCTGTGCTTCAGCTATCACCTTCAGGAGCCCACAGATGCACTGACACAAGCACTTATCATCACTGTGATTTATTAGCTGCTAAATTCCCTGCTAAGATGCTTGAAAGATAAACATTCAGCCCTGGAAAAGCAGCAGCGTCTCTTTTCTCTACTAGCAGTATTGGACTGCAAACCTGTCTACAGAATTTTTCTGATACAATAGCGTACATAAAATTTAGTCACCAGGCACTACTTCTGCTTAGGTTTCAGCTAATTGTCTCTGCACAGCAGGAGAACACCCCTGTACGTGTTGGGAAGGAAGAATAATCAATGTTTCCTTTGTACTGGGACTGAGGGAAGGGAATGCTTCTTTGGAGATGTTTGGGTTTAACGCCTTCCTAATTATATTTGAAAGGTTTATTTGCCATTTGTATGCAGTTGAAATAAAACACACAGAGGCCACATTTCAGTAAAGAGCCTTTGATATTAGAGTGTTCTTAATGCTTTTACGTATCTCTTGTTGATTTGTCTCTCTTCAAAGTCAACAATTACTGTTTTTTAATGAAGAACTTCTACAAATTATTTATTAAACCATTCAGTGGTAATTGCTGAGACAGTGTAATTTCATAGAGAAGGCTTCTGACAACTGAAATTATAATTTAGATGTGTATAACTTCATGGTAATAACGGAACAGAGATTTATGAGATTTCATCTGCATATTGAACTCTTCTCCACCCTTATTAAAGTTCTCAGGCAAACTCCTTCTTTACCTCCCTTTGAAATCAGCAGAGTTTTACTATTTCAGTTAAAATGACAATTAAAGCTCACATAGAAATTCAGTTTAAATGTCTTTAAGTTTGACTTTAAGCTGCCATTGAAGACTAGTGATCTGCACCAGTTTTTCTTCAAACCACAGAAACAGACAATTTAACCTTATTTGAATAATGCTAATTGCTATCTGTTTTTAGTAATGTGTTTACACAGTGCCACTAGCAGAAACATCTTCTACGTCCACAAGTGCTTAATTTTTTACTGGACGTCACAAGCCCCTGTTTTATAGACCACCCATGACCACCTGACTTCACTGTTTACTCGGTAAAGAACAGGCCTTGAATCCCTAATTTCTGACTAACTGCCTTTGGATCAGATGCTGACAGTCTTTCCATTGACTTTCAGTGGGCTCTGGACCAAGCCATTCATGGAACATTAAGCTGTACACGGTCTGATGTGTGTCTTCTCCTGCCCATCAGCAGAGACTGTAACTACTGATTTGATTTTTGTATCCCAACCAGCGCAGTTTTTACAGGTTTTTCCCATTGCCTGAGACACCTGAGAGAGCAGGGTCATTTAACAGCTGAAACACAGTTTGCATTTCATTAATGCAGCATTTTCCAGGCCTCCATTTCATCAGTCTGCAGACCCATCCTTGTAAATCTTGCGAGCACAAGCGCCTGGAGCTGGGCTGACTTGCACCCTCAAGGATCTGGTCATTTATCTCTTCAACCGAATTTGTAATGCTAATTAGGCATAGTCACGGTGACATTTTATTTGACATTATAATAGCTTCATTAGCAGAGTTAAAAGGATAGATAGTGAACATTGTTTTGCTAACTGTGTAAAAGTAAACACCATGCAGAAAATATTATTCCCCTCTGACTCTTGGGGGCAAAGGCAGTGCTTACATATATATATATAAGTATATACATTTTTGATAAGAAACACAAAAGAGAAAACAGGCTATGTAATCACATCAGAGAAAGTTTCACTGAAGGAAAAAACCCCTCCTGGCTTGCAGTGCCACTGTGGGGACTCATAGCTCTAAAACAGGGCTCAACAGCAGCTGTGAGCAAGCTGATGCCACAGATTCAAAAACTGGGAGGACTGATTTTTTCCATGGTTGAAATTAGAAAATTTAGGCCTAAAGCCCAGTTCCTTAAAGTCTATGGGCACTTCCTCATTTCATGCTATGAGAAAAGGCGCTAGGAAGTGCTATTTTATTTTTTAAATGTGTGCTGCCTCTGCTGAAATGGCAATACTTCAAGAAGGAGTTTGTGCTGGCAGCTGACAGACTGTGGGAAGTCCTGCCCCCGCTTCCTGACCAGCTGCCAAGGTGCCCCCTCTGCACCACATCCCAGTCCCTGCCCAGCCCACTGGCTGCTCCAGAGGGGAGGTGAGCTCCAGTTGCAACAAAAACCCTGCTCTGCCCTCAGCACTTTGCTGCTTCTGCTATGCAGTCTTCTGGTTCTCTGGAGAAGAAAATCCAAGACCTGCTTTGGACCAAAAACCAGTGAGATGATGTCAGAAATTCCTTTTTTCCTTCTCTTTTCCATCTGTCTCCTTATACACCCTTGTTTGACCAAGACCATCATTTCAAATTGGGTTGGTCCCCACACTAAAGACTATTTTTTTGCAGAGGGTTTAAAAGCTCAGAAAGAAAAGCTTTCTTAGACTAGCCAGAGCTATCCTGATTCCTGCAGCAATAGAAGCCTGGCAATGCTTACATGCAAATCCTAAAAAAATGCACTGTTGATTTTAAAAATCACTATACCACAGGAGCTTGCTAAATTTAAATTTTGACTTAGTTTGTCTTGAAAATTATTTCTTTTATTAGACCAGACAGACATGACTTGAGGTCTCTTTCTCTAATGCTACACAAAAATACTCCAAATGGATCTGAATATGTACAGCTTTCTTCAAGGTCAAAGAGGCAATGTAAAATATGAACTTTCAGCTGCTCTTGGAAAGTAGGGTCCATTATTTATCTGAATAGCCACTTATAAATTATCCTCAGTAGTATTACTTCAAAAACTTCAAGGTGTTCTTTGCTTCAGCAAGAAAAAAAAAATTCCAACATTCAAAGTTTGATGAAGAACATTTCATACAGATCCAAGAGAGAGAACAGTTTTCCCTTCCCTAAAATTTGCCTTTATAGTTTAAAAAAGGGCATGTGGTCACTTGTGTAGACAGACCAAGGGGAGCTGTGCTAATTCTCCATTACATTTCTTTAGAGTGGCAGTACAATTCAGATGGGAGGAAGTGGTGGGTCCATACCTGTGGCACTCCCAGGTGTCACAGAATTGCCATCAGTGTCCAAAAAGCCCTTGCAAACATTTGAGCAAAAGCTGCCTGGAGCTGCTGTGTGTGGAGGTCAGAATGGACTACTGAAGTGGGTGAGGACTTGCCAGAAGGAGCTGCCCCACTACAAGTCTTCCCACATCTGTAAAGAATACAAACCACAGTGGCTGTTCCACTAAGAGCATCTTTTGGGGTTTCTTCTCATTGCCACTATGGGCCTGGATAGCTGTAAAATGGTGTTTAGCAGAATTTAATCCTACCCTTTAGAAGAGACAGCATTCTACTGAATCAAAGGCCTTCAGCAGACTGTTTAGGGATGTCTGAGTGCTTTTCTGTAGAGAAGCACCTCACAAGCACTGCTGCTTTGCACATCCTGACTATCAGTCCAAAAGGATCCATTTCAAAAGAGTTCTGAAGCAGGCAATGTTTAGTTTTCCCACATGTGTTATTCAGGCAATGCACAGGGAAGGCGCTTTTCCCCCCAGCTTTTGGTTCAAGCAATTAAACTTTTGACAGCAGTGGAGCCAAAACAGCAGCAGCACATTGAAGCAGATACTACAAGTACTTTGGGCTTTCTGAAATTTGCCTCCTTGCTCCTCACATCTGAGGTGTGATAGAGGAAGACTGTTGTTGTAAAGAAATTTTGGTAACACAGCAGTGCTGCTGGTTTAACTTGAAGAAAATTATTTAAGCAGATACAAGGGTGCTCTGTGTGTGTGTCTGCTAATGGAAGAACTCTCATTAGCCTTTTAGAGTGATCACCTACAACCCCAGATCAAGGATGTAGGTGTGACCAGGCTGCAGGAATAAAATGTGAGTTTGATTATCCAGAAATGAGTTTAAAGGCTGATTAAAAAAAAACAAAAACAAAACCAAGGTTATATTGAAGATGCCCAGAAGTGACATCACAAGGTAACAGCAAAAAACACCACTGCCAGCACAGAATGGCACCAGGAGGTGCCAGGGCTAAAAATCACCACTCATCAGTGGTCAGCTACTGGTCACTAGGAGATTGCAACCTTGAGAACTGAGTAGAACAGGATTTACACAGAACAAGGGAAAACTACCCAGTGTGTAAAACGTACCACAGATGTGGACATAAGGTAGAACTGCAAACAAATGAGGAATGAGCAAGTAAATACAGTAGGCATGCAGGCAGCATTAGTGAATATATAGAACAGACCAAAAGTGGAAGAAACTCCCAAAACCAACATAAAGCTCCTGCCTTGAGAAATCTTGGAACACAGATTACTTGGCAGTCACAACCCCAGTCCTCAAAACCACACAGGCACACATGCTCTGTCTCTCTGAAGATCTGGGAACCCAGAAGATGATCCCAGAGGTACAGGGACTCTGACTACAACATTTTGAACTGTGCTGTTACTGAGAATGAGCTTGGCACTTGCATAATTCCCCTGCATCATTGGGACCAACAATATCACTTTGCTAACAGTGCTGAGACCTCGATTAGGCTAACAATGAATTCCTGGCTTTGCACATAGAAAGGGTTTCTAAAGCTCACATTAGCTGAGTGCAATATTTGCTCCCATGCCTTGCTCTTAAGGACCCCTGCTAACACAGCACAAGAGCTGACAGGGAATTTGGCAACCAGGGCTGTAATTATGAAGCACATTGCCAAGCATTGCTCCACACTGGGCTCCTTGGCACGCCACCCCTGCCAGGCCCCTCAGCATAAAGGGCTCTTGAAACAGCACTCCCATCTTTGCCTTGTTTCAGCAGCTTCCACCTTCCCATCAGTAAGATGGACATCCTGCAGCATATTGCTGGAAAATGCTGCTTTTTCAGAGGCACAACAGGCTGTGAGTACTCTTTCTGCATGACTTAACTTTTTTGGCATAAGCAAAACAGTGTCTGAACAAGAAGAAATTAATTCTGGAAGGAAATGTAGAATAAAAGAGAGGGTATGGAGAAGTCTGATTCATGCTGTGTTGGTAAAAGGAGTCTGGTCCCATTTTACAAAAGCAGCTATTGCCCTTTCTGAGATGTACCTGGTGTATGCACACAGCATTTAATCCAATTAGATTATATTCACCATTAACACCTGCAGCAAGGGATAAAATCTGATAGAACACCATTTTCACTCACCAGTGCAATTACAGCATGGCTTGAAAGTGTTTTCAGCCCTTCCTGAGCATTTGCATTCCCCATACCCTCAGCAGCTGTGTCCCTGAGAAGAAGTTTCCTTCTTCTTCTCTACAGTTTCCTCCTTCTTCTGCCTGTTGAAGAAATACCCATGTAGTGATCCACGGGGCACCCCTGGAATGATAGCTGTATATGGCAATATACAGCAGGGGAAATTAATGCTGACCCATATCCCATTCCTCAGAAAGCCAGCACCAGCTCATCATCACATCCTCTTCTGCTGGGCCTTGCTCCAGGCATGTTTCACAGGATTAATTTTAGCTACAAGGGCATTTTGTTCTATATTGATTTTTTTGTATGAAAGAAAGCTGAGAATTAAGCTTGCAAAGCCTGCTCTCTTAACTCTATTAAATGAGGCCAGGGTAGATTAAGTTCGTAGTTCATCTTTCTGAGGCTAGGCATTAAAAACATGGCTCTAAGGTGAATTCTTGGGTGTATGTGGTTTGGCTCAAAACCAGGATCAGAATTTAAACAGCTTCACTTGAGGTTTCTTATTTAATACACCAAGGATTTAATTAGAAAGATGGGAAATTAGAAAAAAAGAGTTAAAAGTGGCTCTCAGGGCACAGGATGAGCGGGGAAAAAAAAATCAAACATCTCTTTTAAAAACAAATACAGTCTCCATGTGATGGGATGCAGGCAGCTGACAAAGGGGATGGGCCACTGGAATGTGTTGTCCTGAGTGGACTTGAAATGCCTCTTGCTGCTGACCTGAAGCCCACAATGATGGCCAGGGTCAGAGGGTCTCATCCTGCACAGGCATCCTCAGCTTGCTGGACTTTCACTAATCAGGCAGTGATGGTCCCTTCCTCAGCATGGGGCAGACCCAAATAAACTGGGAGCTGTGGTGTTTGTAAGGTCCTCAGCTGCAGACTTAGCACCTTTCAACACAAGACAGGAATCTGAACTTCTGAAAATGCACCAAAGCCTAGTGGCTTCTACCCACCACAAATGCTTTAACCACTGCTCCCTACTNAGGAGGAGGAAGAGGCACCGTCTGGCTGTTGAATATAGAAGCTGAGCAATCCAGTTTGAGATCCCTGCCTCATCTCAGTGAGCAAACCCTGCTGCAAAGTGGGGATAACCCCCTCCACAGTGCCCCGGGGGGACACACCACCACCAGGCTTCTCACCCATCCTAAGGCTTACAGCAAGATAAATACTTCACAGCCTTTTACACAGACACGGATCAGAGGGGAAAAAAAAAAAAAAA
>VXBC01001838.1:129378-144051 GCA_013399945.1 Ploceus nigricollis | reverse complement strand
CTTAGTGTGTCATAAACAAACGAACAAAAACCTGAAAGACAAGCCAGTGTGTAGAAGTTTTGTGGCTGTGTTTTGAAATTGCTTTTTCTGAGCGTGCAAACCACAAAATCAGGCAAGATCCTGTAATCAAGAAGTGNAAAAAAAAAAAAACCAAACAGATTAAGTAATACATCCAGCCTTTGCCAGAAGCAGAATCTAAGGCCCAAATCTCCACTTCTTTGTTGTGCTAGACACAACTGCCTCAATATAAAAAAACTATGGGAAGTAACAACCATTTGTTTTATGTGTTGTTAAATAATTTGGGTATTTGCACCATTACACCGCTCTTGTGCACTGGTGTGTCCTTCCAACATCCCATTGAAAATCCCTTCATCAGGACCCCATGTCTATGGGCATTTTGGTACTGTGATTTCCTCATTAGCTTAAAGGGGATAAGCAAATTACTAATGGTCCACAGTATTCCAAAAGAGTCCATGGATACAGCCATGAAACAAGATCTTGCTGTAGTAAGTACCTCAGAGGGCAAAAAGTGGTTTACAGCCAGTATTATGGGAAGGTTTGGAAGAATGTGTCAAAAATCATCAGCCATCCCTGTCTCACTCTTGGATTTATAATGTGCAAGATCATGAAGTGAGCATTTACAGCTCCTGCTTGTGACTCAGTCTTCTGGGCTCATCTAAATGCCTGACAGAAAATACACAACACCTTCACCTCCCTACTACACACAAATACTTGCATACAGACTACTGCTACCAGTTTGGTTTCACTCTTCACCTATCGTAGTCATTTGGACCCAGAATGAAGTGACTGCACAAGATTTGTAAGTAACAACGAAATGTGAATCATACGTATTAATCCCTCCTTTGAATCATGTTTAGATTCAGTGGAGCAGTGGTAACTGAGGCTTTAAGCAACGTGTCCATCCATAAATAACTCAGCATACTGCTCTTACCAGGCAAGACCTTTCATGGTAGGGAAGTTCAATACACTCGTAGGAAAAAGATAGTCAGAAGAAGGTGGACAAATTGTTGAGACACAATTAAATACCAATTTAACTTCTCTGTAAACAAAGTTCTTCATCCTACCTATTTATGTAAAAACTTATGTGTACTGATACCTTATATTGCTTGAGGGGAAAGGGAAAAAATCTGTTGTTGCAGGTTAACAGGAGTTGGCCTTGTTTATGAGAAAATAATGAAAGTAACAGCAACAATTTAATAGCCTGGATGTTAGTGATGGGAAGAATGCTTTGCAGCACGGAAATTATGAAAAAGGCCTACAAAATCTAGTTTTGATACTGGTTATATCTTCTCTGTTGCAATTCGTTAAAATTTCCACTGCCTCCATATCCTATTATGAAATAATATCTTATAATCTCCCTTAAAAATTAATGTACCTCCTCCTTAGAATTATGTAGGGTTTGAAAAACCCTGTGACAGCTGAAAAGCCACTACATCCATTGCAGAGCACCAATTACCCAAGCACATTGGGCACTTAGGTAACTTACTAAGAGCTTTAGCATCTGCTTGGGCTGCACATTTCTGTCAGTCAAAAGGCTCCCAAACATTCTGAACCAAATGAATCAATAAACTCTTGTCTGTGCTTGAGATTCCTACAGATGTACAAGATCTTTCTTCCTCATGGCTCAGCTCTCCCCGCCCTGATCCATGGGATGATGCCTATGGATGCTACACTCTCTACAGGTCAGCTTTTTGACCCTGAAGACAGCTAATGAACTTTTCCAGCTGACAAAGAGGCTCTCAGCTCTCAGAAATGAACTCTGAGAGTGTTTTGATGCCCTTGGGCAGCCAGTGGTTGGGTCTGTGAGTCTTCCGGGTGCAGCTGGGGCAAACAGAGTCTTTATTTGCGTCGTTGAGAATCTGAGAGCGTCAGATTAATAACGGACCTGCCTGTGTAGCCTGCCCTCCTCTGCACTTAAAAATTTGTAAGTTAACTTGCAAGTGACTTAGAAACTCTAAAAACACAGCAGCTGTTACTCCTCTTAAACAGCTCCTCATCATCAGGGCCACCATCCCTCTGACAGCTTCGCCAGTCCGGTGTTACCAAGACTAATTAACACAGTCAAGTCTAACACTGCAAGTTCTACGGGCTAGAAGAAATAATGACATTCATGAATTTAGTAAACGAGACAGAAGTTATGAATTTAATGATCTGGGAGCCAGTCTTGAGTTATGCAAAACACACTGAGTTAGGTATTCACAAAATTGCTCCGGCGTAATTGTCGGCACGTGGATTGTTTGCAAACAGCTTGCACAAACTACTTAGTGATAATCATTTGTTCCGTGACATAGTTAGTCATGCACTATTTCTGCTCCTTGAGTGGGTGATTGTATCCTCCTGAAGGAGAGGGTAAGAACCGGCGAAAATGAGGCGCACCCCGGGAGTTTAACACGGATAAGCGCCTTCGACAAAATACGGGAGCGTCACGTCTCGCTAATCTCTGCAAGATGTTTGTGTCTCTCCAGCCCCATGCAAATAATCCACGATGACTCTGCAGAGTCTGTTGAACCAAAGCCTGGGGACAAGGAATTCACCGCAACTATTTCTGGCACCGCGATTCTTTTTAACACTCCGAACAAGGGGGAGTGTTGCAGAGGAGTATCTAATTCCCCCAGACAACCTGAGAGGAAGGGATGACAGATCACCGCTCCTAAGAGTTTGGCAAGAGCTTGCAAACTGCTGTCGCTCTCTCTGCAGGAAACGGTACTGCTTCAGGGAGAGAGAACCTCCAGCAAAAACTGCCACAAAAAGAAAGTATGTTCCCTGAAGACACAGAAATATCAGGATTTTATTTCTTTCCACATTTCAGTTTTTGTTGTTTACATGATGTTAGCACTTGGGTGCAAGTCTTGGTCAGTCTAAGACACAGATTCCTAAAATGGTTGGGGTTGGAAGGGACCTTACCCCCCTGCCAAGGGCAGGGACATCTCCCACTAGATCAGCTTGCTACAAGCCCTGTCCAGCCTGTCCTTGAACACTTCCAGGGATGGGGAATGTATTAACAGCTACTACAGCAATGTGCAGAATTACAGTTCCACACACTTCAGTGACCTGGAATGGAATTAAAGAAGGTGAAAAACTATAAGCTGAATTGAATTTTGTTGCAATAAAGCACTGATACCCCAGAAGTGCTTTGTGAGGTACCTGGCAAACTGGAGTGAAACAGTCAGCCAGCAGTGAGAATAAAAGCAACAAAGGGAGACTCAAGAAACCAGGATCTTCTGTTAAAGGATGCCACAGCACCACACAACATTATCAGTGGCAGCCACATCACTGTCACACTGGGCAGTCATTGTTTACAGACAGGCAACAAGTCATGGGTAATTCTGACATCCCCTGGCAACTTTTAGCCTTCCAGAGGAGACTTCTGACAAAGCACAGAAATACGTCTGGACTTCTTCATGCCTGAACTGGTAGACCAGCCTAGTGTATTTTCCTGTGGTTTTAACTATATTGAAGAGGACTGAATTTCCCATTTGAGTCCCCTGTTCAGTGGTCAGACTGCAGACTCATTTCTCCTGATCTTACTGACAATAATAAGCCATTTTGCTACTTATTATTCTCCAATAAAATTGTAATAATTTTGTATGACTCTTGGAAGACTGGCATAATATGGATCCACAAAAAGATGAATTGTCTGAATTATTCTCAATCATAGTTAGTGAATTGCTTTCTATAGGATTTTAGGCAAAGTGGGAACTCTCTGGTGAAAATAAGTCAAATTCAGGTAAAATTATAGGTTAGAGTTGAAAGAAGTCCGAAGTTTGCTTATGAATATATTTTTAGTATCACAGCAACAAACCACAGATCCTATTGGACTAGTTCTTCATTCAAAGCAAAACAATACCACACTTAAATGAAGTCTGAATCCTTTTTTTTAAAATTAATGTCAATTGCATCAGAAACAGCATGCAGGCACTCAACTGAAAAGATTCACTTCAGCTGTTCTTGTTCTCCTCAACAGGAACATTTTTCCCTTTTCATGAACACTTCAGTAATCAAATTACATTAGGACAAATGCTTATAGAAAATGCACAACAAAACCAAACGCTTGAAGTATTTGCAAGTTCCAGATTCCATCTATATCACCAATTCCTGTGTTTATTGGACTGAGGAAAAATAAAATCATGGGCTTAGTTAAACAACCAAAACTGTATCTCAAACTGGTCCTTATTCAAAGCCAATGAAGTAAAAGGAAGTAGTCCCATAGGTGTTTTGGAAGGCTCTGGGATGCTGCCATTCCTTTGTTCTGGCTTGTTCCAGAAATTTCAGGTGGTTTTCAGGCAGAGAAATAAAATGTCTGTGATTATCAGATGTATTATTCACTGTGAATTCTCACTTCATTTTCCTCTTAAAGTACAGTTCTGGGCAGGAATACAAGGGCAGTATAAGCTGGTCAACAAGCTCCCATTCCCTGTCAAACAGAGCATCTTTCTTCTGCTAATCATGTGGCACTGCTGCATCCCACCATGGGTCTAAATTTGCCACTTATAAACCTGTAAGGGTTGTGAACACCCCAGGAGGACATCGTGGCACAGCTCACTTCCACATAACTGCATGTTACATATTTATATGCACTGTCAAAATGGTGGGAAGATACAAAACTATGTTTCACTGGAATCCAGCAGGCTGAGCTATTTATAAATAAGTGCCTTATTTTTGGTGCTCTTCAGTGCAGATGAACAGTGAGTGATGAGCAATTTATGTTGCTGATCATTTGTATCACAATAGAGCCTTGCAGTCTTTTTCTGCACTTCATAGACTCTGTAAGTTCAGGATCTGTAGTATCCTACAGTGGAAGGAAGGATCTCAGAACAAAGACCAGTGGGCATAATAAAGAAAGGATGAAATGAGCATGCCACACTGGAAATGGAAGAGTAGGTAGGTAACAGAGCATCTGAAAAAAATATTTGAGCATTCCTGGGGATTCTGGGCATCAATATCCAAAACAGACCCACGACCCACTTCTCTCTCTAAAAACAAACTCTCATTGTGCAGGAATCCTTTCCCAAGAGTACTCCACACTAAGGGATTTTCAATTTAGACAACGGAAGAAAACATTAAACAAAATATGGCTTAATGAACATGAAATAAGTCATTAGAAGGATGACACGCTCTGAAGAAATCTTAGGGGTATAACTGAAGTGAAAAAGGAGGTTTTAATTAACAAGCTTGTAAGCACCCTGTACTCTGTAAATAATTCATGTATATAAAAACATGATCATAAGGATGACTGAATAATCATCATTTTGGCTTCCCTGTGTTGACTGCTGATGTAAGATTCCTAATCAGATGCCACAGGAGCATTGTTAAACATACCAGCCTACTCAGGATATTTCTATGCTGATACATTGTGATAGGAATTTTTATAGAGGTGATTAATAGGTGTTTTTTCTCTCCCCATTATCTCAGAGGAAGAAACACTTATGCCACCTTTTACCACTTCCCTGGCCATGAACTCTGCAGGAGACACTTTCACAGACCACAGAATCACAGAATAATTTGGGTTGGGAGTGACCTTGAACACCATTCCATTCCAACCCTCTGCAGGGACACCTTCCACCAGACCAGGCTGCTCAGAGCTCCATCCAACCTGGCCTTCAACACCTCCAGGGACAGAAGATGAGACATCTGAAATTTTCATGCCTCGACACTTACACAAAAAATACCAGTATTTTCTGCTGTAACTATTTACCCGTGTTTGCCTCAGGGCTGTCAGTGGGTATCTATTTGTTGCCTCTGTAGTTTATCACCTATCACACACAAAACTTAAGCAGAAGAAACCCAGGCACCTAAACCTTTCATCTTGTTGCCCTTCCAAGGCAGGGGTAAAATCAGCTTTGTAGTATTAGCACATTAAACAATGTAAATCACAGCTAAAACACTTTCAGTACATTCTCAAAGGAGGGCAGCTCCAAATAGAGGTCATATCTGTTTTTCCCACTTTTGATGCTTACATTGAGTACAGAAAATTCTTAAAAACAACTGCTGCCTTACAGAAAGCAGTTACATTTGAGTGAGCCTTACACACTCAGAAAGTGATAAATAATTATGCTTTCACCTAAAATAGCACTGGAAAATTATCCAACTGTGAACTCAATGATACCAACTTTTCATCTGATTTGCAAAATAAAAAGATCTTTTTAAGCCAGTTTGAGAGAGTATGCTATTAAAATGACTGTAATGCAACTGCTCTATCAGTAGCATAATAGAGAGAGGCTGGTGCATAATTCAGGTATTCTTTCTGGTTATTATTTGCTAAGTCTAATAGCTCTTTCTTTGCAACAAATGCAAAACTTCATTTTTAAAATCTCAGTTGATGCTTGAAGATCTGTCTAGTCTTTTGACTCTGTCTCAAGTTAGAAAGTCTTGTAAAATGTCGTATGAACAGCATGGGCAATCATTTCCTTCACAGTCTTAAAGAAGCTGGAAGTGGGATAGCATGCCTTCAGGGAATACTAACAGTTTAAAATATGCCTGTGCAGCATTCATAGATTTTTATAATCCATTTCAAATACTTTCCACATTGTAAAACAGGCTTCGGAAATGATCATCACAGATGAAAGCGGGTGAAAAAAGAGTAATAAAAATACCGTAGAAAGAAGAGGAAAAAATGGTGGCTGCTTCTTCTGAGCTCCCCAACATTTGATTTTTCCTGTATAATAATAAGAATCGAATGATCACAGTAATTTCCCCATTTATTGTGGTTCAGTGTCAGCTGAGGGTGCACCTGTGCCCACCTGTGCCCTCCTCCTCTACCACCCCCCCCCCATCTGCAGCCTGCAGCCACCCAGGCTGAAACATTTCAGAGAAAAATTAATTATCCAGCACTAACACTGTACACTAGACCTTTCCAAACCGCTGCCAACTGGAAACACTCCCATCAGCTTCTGAGGGCTCTCCCAGCTCATCATTCCTGCAGCAGGGAGCATCTGAGAGGTTCAGTGTCATCTCCCCACTCACTGACAAGGCACTCAAGGGCTCGCAGAGGCACAGGGTGGTCGCCTGGCATGGGGGTGGCACCTGCTTTCTGCTTGTACCAGCAGGGTATTCCTGTGCTCCAGGGATGTAAGATGCTCATCAGTGCCTGCATGGACCTACACTGCAGGGAAATGACACACAGAGATCAGCCCTGAGGGGTGAACATCAAGCCAGAAGAGAGAGATGCTCTGGAATACTGTCTGCAGCCAAATCCAAATCTCAAGGCCAGCTGCACACAAACTTTTGGTTGCAATGCCCCACAAGGGCAGCAGGTAATGTTACAATGGCTGTGGTATGCTTGTCTCAGTTCTTCATGAAGCTGTCCATAATTACCAAGAGCAGTGTTATCAGCTTGCTGTGACAGCTGCGAAGCACTTGGGGCCAGGCTGTGAACTTCTGAGTCACACTGATGAGGAGCCCCTTGAACAAGCAGCTTTGCTTGAGTGTGACTCCCTTAATAAATGAATCATCTATCAGTGCTGCCTACTCAAGCTTAAATCCTTCTCCCAGTTCTCCTGCTACTTCCACCATCTGCACATCCTTTCCCTGTGGTGGTGAGAACCAATTTGGCTGACTGACAGGGCTTTGGGGAAAATGTGGAGTCTTTCAGGGGCAGACCAGAAGTAAAGCACAGTAATTAATGTCCAAAGCTCTAATCCTAAAGTCCCTGTGCCTGAACCTGCTCCCATTTATTAGGAAATCCCTTTTGGGTACATACTGGTATGATGCTGCATGCACCCCAGTGACTTGGTGCTCTGAAATCCTAATCTGTCTGACCGTGGGTCCCAAAGCATCATGAGGGACTCTGATCATAACTCTCAGCATGAAGTTTGCAAAAAGGCTTCCATTAATCACACCCAACCACACCAAGGCCTCACACCCTTTGCAAGACATCCCTCTGGCAACAGCAATAAACCATCATCTACCTTTGACATTAATCCCTGTTCCCATCACTGCGTCCTAGATGCTGGCTTAATCAGTTTCCTGAGAAGTCTGCAGGAAAGACAATGCATTTTGGCGCGGGGGGGGTGGGAAATGCTTTTTTGGGCAAGCATTACTCACTGGAAGCAACTATTCTTAGCCAGGGATCAAGACAGCCCTGTGAATTCAACCCTGATTTGGGCAAACCATTCTTCTCTGTGTTTGGTGATTCCAGCTCTTTGTCCAGTGCTTTCCTACAAAATTCAGTTCCCTTGTTTTGTGCTGCTAGAACCATAAAAATTAAAGACATAGGGAAGGGCACCTCTTCTTTCTCTTCTCAGTTCAGCTTATTTTCTCCTTCTCTTCCCCTGCGTCACTGACATGTGATGTTTCCAGTTTTCTTGCTTCCTTTTCTTGTTTTCTTCCTCCTCTTTTCTCTGGATGCTTTCAGCTCTTCAGAACAAACTCTGCAATGCACAGCTATTTGTATTGCAGTGAGATCTGATGCATTCTCTCATTCCATCAAATTGAGAAGACAACCCTTCCACTCTTTAAAAGCCCTTCAGTAAGGCCTACAGAAACATGGGTTTATAGTCTGAGTCTGAAGGCAAATTTAGGTTTTTTAAAAGAGACTGCTTTTTCCAGTTTTCTGCTGATTACAATAAATGCATAAATTCTGGCCATGTTATGCCTGATTTTCTTTCACAATTAAAAATTAATTGGAAATCCAGAGAGGGAAATAATAGAACATGATATAAACATTTTATTTGAGGGCTTAAAACTGTAACTAGATCCAGCACAATCTTAAGTCCTAAAACTATGTGTTTTCAATATTTCATGGGTTTAAATAGTAAACAATTTATTAAATATACCCTAAATGAGAACTTTTAAAAGTAGTACTTGAATTTAATCACAATAAATAAATTGAATAACACATCACAAGATCATTTGTTGATTTCTACTTTCTAGAGCTCTACTTCCACTGAGTTTCATGGACAAATTCTTGGGGGAAATTATATTGAATACTCCAACTTTTCTTTGTTAACAATCTGTTCAGTACAGTAACTTATGTACTCATATAGAATCTGACAACAGGTTGTCTTTAAACTTGTCTATTCTAGGCAAAATGATAATTTTTACTTAGTGGATTAAGCCAAGTATTCTTTGATGTTTCTTCTGATAATGCCTGTCCTTCAGCAAAGTAATAATCAATGATTTAACGCTGTCATATTTTAATCACTCATCACTGACAGGAACTTGTGCAGTGTGTTATGAAAGATCTAGCAGGAAGGAAGACATTGCTTTGTGAACTCCCAGAACAGAAAAAAAGAGCTAAACTCAAAATAAACATCATGTATGGCACTGAATTTGATGTTAACTCAGCTTTTCTGCATCGAAGAATCAGCATGAGATAAAGAATGAGAAAATCTTATTACTGGCCAGCTCTGAATGAGTGTGATCCCAGCAGACTTCTGGCTCTTTCTGTCTCCATGGGACTTTAAGGAACCAGAGGAGAACTGAAGTTAAACATTCTCACCACCTTCCTGCATTCTGAAAAGGGATTTTCTGCAGCTGTGATTAACTGAATCTTCCTTAAATTCTTTAACTCTTATAAAGAGACTAGTTTGGGTTTTTCCCCCTTTCGTTGTTCCATGCAAAGATTTTTGATAGAGGAAATATCACTGGGGTCTCTGGCTGAAAGAGAAGCAACTGGGCATTTGTTTGCACATCCTCTCAATTTATGTCCTCGATTCCTCCCAAGACCCCTCTCACAAACCCTCCTGAAGTACACAAAAGGCAGGTGCCACCACACTATTTACTCAGTGTGAGGTGAGGAGGGTTGCTGGGCGCAGGGAAAGACTGAAAACGTATTCCTCATCTACACAGAAATGAGCACAAGCTTCCAATATCTGGACTAAGACAGATTAGCAGTGACAGTTTGAATGACCAGAGCCTGCAGCCAAATGTGTGTGTTGCATTCTCTCCCTGGAAAATGGAATTATTAAAACTTTCTCCAAAACCAAAACCACTTTTCTGCAAAAATGAAATTCTGTCTCTGAGGAGGAAAGAAAAAATTATCTCTGGGCATTTAGCTGGGCAGAAGCTTTCCCACATCTCCATCCTTTTGCTGTAATTTCTGTCTGCCCGCACTGGTGCAATGCACAGTCTGTGTCTCGCAGGTCAGTATGACTTCTGAGGACACTGTATTCACAGTGGTATTCCTGTCTATTTCCAAAAAGACCTGTAATTCCTCACTCAGGCTGGTCTGATATATCTATAAATTAGAAAGCTGTTTAAAAAAAGCACTTAATTCCTTTAAAAACGAATTAAAAAATAAAATGTTTATAGGCAGTTTCTTTTTACAGCATCTGTTCTGAGGCTGAGCTTGCTTTTCACTGGAAAATTCAGTTTAATCTGGAACTTTGATTTGGTTTATTTATTCTTTTGACCCCTTCTGAAGTCATAGCAGTAATCAGTAGCACTGCAGTTTCAGTTCCTCAAGAAACCAGGTAAAGCACAGACTGGCAGGGACTGATGATTTGCAATTACTTTATTCTGTTTAGTTGCTCTGAGAAGATTCCTTTTCATGTTAACAGACATCAGAGGTCCTGATTTATCTGAAACCCGCTAAAAACGTTCCTTTAAATTCAGAGAACACTGCTGCAAACATGACCTCCCCTGTGTTTCTGATACTATCACCAACAAAATGGATATTATGGGCTATTCTTCTCAGACTCTCAGCTCTGAGCTGTACTACTAGAAGCAATGTAACTGTATTCATTTATGCTTCATGTTCCCTGGATCTTTTCCCTGTTCCATCCATGGGAAAATTATTAATGACGTTGGCAATCTTGGAATCAAAAAATAAAGTGCTTCTCTTGATACAAACATACATAAAGTGACAAGCCTTGCCTCAGTGGCATCAGTGCTTGTGAAGATGCTGTCTCCAAAATAATGAGCTGTCAAAGCTTCACTGCAATTTGCATTTGTGTTAGTAGTGAAGAAATCCAGTGCTTGTTTTTTCGTTGCTGAATGACAGTGTTAAATTGTTACTTTTGCTTACTGAGTGTGAAAATTTACTGAAATGACAATAATGTGAGAAAAGTAAACAGCATTTTTTCAGGTCACAGCAGCACTTGGATTTACTGATAGTGTACGTGAACAATTAAATCACATTTATAAAATAAAAAAGTGTGTCACACTTTAATCTGTGTAGCCTCCCTTGAAACCAACACACTGCTGAACCTCCAGAACAGGTTGTTGCTTTGTGGGAGAACAAGTGTAGTACCACACCTTGTGATGGCTGTTGTCTTGTGATCGTTCATGTCACGGGGAAAGACTTTGCTCTTTTTTTTTTTATCCTCAGGGTGGTAGAATTTAATGAGAAATGGATTTTTAAATATGCTTGAACAACAACAAAAGTTTTGAAAACACTGTCTAGGTATCTTACATGACTGTAGCTGCCCATCTGTGGTGCTGTACATTTCCTCTCATGTTACACATCTGAAGTATTACTATCATCAAATACCACAGAGACAACAGGCAGTATTATTGAAATGTATTGCGGTTCTGAATCTTTACCTTCCCTTTTATTCTAAGCATTGCTTTTTGCCATGTTAGAGAAGATTTGCTCCAAGATCAACATGCTTTTCAATTACAGTGATCATTTGCCTGTTACAAACTTCTGCATGAAGTAATGACATTAACATTCAGCAGCAGTACAAGACATTGCATGTGTATGTTCCTGTCCTGTTGTAGTGTGGAAAATGAGACTTTGCTAGACATTACTACCTTAAGACCACCCTAATAAAAGATTTCAATATTGAGGAGAAGCAGTATGACACAGCATCTAGTCAATACTGGGTTTGTTATGTTTGCCATGGTCTTCACAGTGCAAAATGCTCTCTAAGGGCAAAACAAGTTTTGGGTCTGCTCCTGTGCCTGTGTGGAAGGAAGATACCTGCAGGCACTCCCAAGGGCATGCTGCAAAGGTTTTGTGGGAAGGAAGATGCTCTGTCCAAGCATCAGCAGAAGGGATGACCCCAGGGGTGCTAATTCAGAAGCAGGGTTAGAAATCAGTCTTCTTTGGAAATCTGCATGCTGGGCCTATCAGCAAAAACTGTCTTGTCTACAATGATGTCATTTACAACTGCCTCCTCTAAGATGGCCAGTCAGTAGAAGAAGTCAATCTGCAGCTCCCGGTCTATAGAGACAGGAAGGTGACAGGCCTGTGGCGTGTTCTTTTCATGTCAGTGCTGGTATGGGACTGTGAGCAACACAAAATCCCTGCCTGCAACAGAGACTGCTGAGGCCAACAACTCCAGGGACTCCTGGGTCCAATATGCTCTTGGAAATCCTGTAACTCTAGGAAGTATGCAAGGCAAGGCTGCCGTAGCACTGCCTCCAGCATTAGCCTAAAAATGGTATGTAATAAGTGAAAGTATGAAAAAAACTGTGTTCAGAAAGATATCAGCCCTTCCAAGACAACCTTGATAGACTAACACACTTGAATACAAGTACCTGCTGGCCTTTTAGTAAGACTGAGTTGTTTTTTTAAATCCACAGGTCCTTGAAAAATGATTTTTTTTTTAGCTCGGCCCAAAGGAAAAATGGAGTCTGTTCAGCACAGGTGCAGTGCCAGGCATTGGTTTCACTGTCACTGAAGACAATGCCAGTTAAAAGTCTGCTTAAGACTGATCCATTGGGCTCTCTGCTGAGAACAATATGAAAGTTAAGCAGGAGCTTTTAAGTTCGTGGAAAGCAGCAATGAAATCTAACCCTGTGCTGCATGTGTTGAACACACCTGGTGAACCCAGGCAGCTTTGGGTGCACTTAGACCCTTCTCTGAGATGGAAGATAAAATAATGCTAACAGCCAGAGCAAATCCTGGGTTCAGGATTTGGCCCTCAGGGAGCTTTGGCTGTTGACTCCAGCACTATTGTGACTGCAGATGCAAGGCTGGTAGATGCAACAGCAAACTTGGATGCTACTGGCACCGTCAGTAGCAGAATTCAGCAGCACTCATTACCCCTGAGTTTCGGCTTAAACCTAGAGAGACCTGAGTTACATGGGTTTTGCTGATGTAGAGAAGCCTAGCTGAATTAAAGAGGCTACAAAAGAGCTGGAGAGGGGATTTTGACAAAGACATAGAGTGACAGGAGGAGGGGCAGCAGCTTCAAAATACCAGAGGGCAGGGTTGGAAGGGATATTGGGAGGAAATCCTTGATTGCGAGGGTGATGAAGCCCTGGCACAGGCTGCCCAGAGAGGCTGCGGCTGCTCCATCCCTGGAGATGCTCAAGGCCATGCTGGATGAGGCTTGGAGCAGCCTGGTCTGGTAGAAGGTGTCCCTGCCCATGGCAGGGGGTGGAACGAGACCGTCTTTAAGGTCCCTTCTGACTCAAACCATTCTGTGATTCGGACCAGGATACAGCAGTCACATCTTCAGTTACATACTAGGAACTACCTAACACAGACTTTTTCTACCTTTTCTGTCACAATTCAAACACACAAAAACTGAAAAAACCCCAAACCCACAGAAATTAGATCCAGGCTGGGGTCTGTATTTTTTTTTTGCAAAGCAAATTCACTTGGCAATGTTTTTATCTAATTACATTTTGAAAGCAAAGTTGAGCTGCCTCTTTTTATATAAAACACTATTTATCCTGTACTTAAAAAGCAGCTTGTACCGTTTTACTTCAGACTTCCCTTGCACAGGCTTTACAGATAGAGCATTTTCTTCCAGCTCCTTTACCTGAAGATGATTCCTAGCATCAAACACACAGTTTCAACATACTGTGCCTATTACCTTTCTCCAGAGTGTGTAACACTAAGTTGCCATCTTTGTATGATAGAAAGTTTAGCTCCTGATGCTACTTCTACTTGCGCCTCAGAGTTTTGTCAAACACAAAGAATTCAGTTTCTACTGTTTTAGCTACACAATCAAACTAACAGGATGGGCTGCAGTTTCCACTGCTTTAGTTAGGCAACTCGAATTAGCAAAAATCTGATCTAGTACCAACGTATGAACTACAAGTGAAACTGAACTACAGAAAATCCTGGTGCTTTAGCTCAACTCGACGCAAAGTCAAGTTACACGGAACAACTTCCCTGAGAAGTGTCACCTGGTGCCCAGCCTACAGTGCCCATACACAGACCACAGCATTAAGACCAATAACAAACACTCTGAAAGCCGTTTTGGGGTTTTTTCGGTTTGCCTTTTTTTTCTTTCCCCCTTAACAACCTTTTCTTGATATGCAAAGCATGTCCTGGACCCCCCTTCTGCTCTCCGCTCTGTAACTTATCGCAGTGTATGACTTCGGGCTAACAACTTCGCTTGTGCCACCGAGCTCTTGTCCGCCTTTCCACAGAGAGGATGCTTCTCCCCGGCCACCCCGGCGCTAAAGCGCAACGGGGTGCTACAGGAGGGAGGGACCGAAGAGCGATGCCGGCGGCCCCGGGGTCCGAGCGCTTCTCCCCCGATCAGGATCCTCCCGCCGAGACCCCTGCCCGCCGCTTTCTCCCCGTGTCCCCAGCGCCTTACCAGGCTCCGCCGGGGGAACTCGCCCAGCACGATGCTGACCACCGGGATGCGCAGCGCCGCCGAGATGAAGTCCAGCTCCAGCATCTCCCCACGGCTCTGCGGGAAGGCGAGGATGGCTGAGACCCCCTGCACCACCACGGTGTGGCAGAGACTCTGCAGGAAGGAGACGGGGTCGTTGCTCCAGGAGGCGCTGGCTGAAGAGAAGGGG